>FJVC01000687.1:0-42866 GCA_900074895.1 Rhynchosporium secalis
AGTATTAATCTGAGTAGTAATCAATTAATCAGATTAATCTAATCTGGTTAATCTACTAATTTACTACTTAATTCTAATCTAGATTAATTGATTAGATTAGATTAATATTCTGAATAGTTGAATAATTTGTGAACACGCTGCTTTCGATAGAAGTTACGCTACAACTCTATAGTCTTATATACTACTCTATAGCTTTCTTCTTATTATATATAGAGAGTTTACTATATAGGTTCTATAAACCGACTTTTAACTAATACTATTAATATTATAGTTAGTACTATCGATAGGTCTTAAAGTTTCTAATAATATGAGAGTATCTAGTATCGCTTATATGTTAATAGAGTACTATAGTATTATAGAGAAATAAGCTCTTCGCTAAAGCTCCTAGATCTTAAAAGATAATTAATTCTTAGTATTATAGAAATATAAATTCTTAGGAATATTATTTAATTCCTCTATATAGCTTATCAGAAAGTTAAGGAGTTAATGAGGAGATAGTTGTTATATTATCTCTTCTAGAGGCAGGGAAGACTACCCACTATCTAGCGTGGATCCGGGTCCCTCCAGGATCTGGAAGGAGCTATCTATCTATGCTATGTAACTATCATGCGTCCATCGAGACGCGTCTCCGGAGCGGCTTCCAGGCCCCCGATCTAGCCGTACTATTCTACACGAGCTATTCGCAGGAATGGCGAGGCTCGTGGGAACCGACGATGGATTTCCTGTGCGAGGCCGGCTTTCCGAGCCTGTTCACGACGTTTGATGAGAAGGAGATGAGAGAGGAGACGGTGGGGCTGAAGAAGAGAGGAGCGCGGTTTTTTGAGAGAGGGAGAGAGGGATAAGTGGATGCGTATGAGACCGCTGCTTGATCCTTTGGAGGAAGCTGAGGGCAGCGTGTATAATGATACCCAATATTGGTATATCATCTCTGGGAAGAAGACATGATTCTCTCTCTCCAGAGACCAAAGTTGGATATGAGTACTTGATTGATTTATAAGTCTAAACAATCCCCCGCCTCCATTGTGAATAGTGTGTGAAGATTTAGGTGCTATTTACTACTGAGCTACTTTCTATCACAGCCATGTACAGGTAGATCGATCTACATCCAAGTCATCATCATCAGCATCAGCATCACCATCATTCTCTTTTCTGTAAAACCACCCATCCATTAATTCATTCATTCATAGTTCTCATCCTCCCCACCAGCTATCCGAGCATGGTTAATCATTCATCCATCCTGTCAATATCACAACATCCAACTCCATATATAGTACTCATACTCAGACTCGCCTTATCCACAAACATAGCGCAAGGATCTATACCAGAAATATGCTTGGAAACATGCGTACATGCAGAATTTCCCCAGCTTAATCAACCTGACTAGCCTAGCTAGCAGACCTACCTTTGCCGATCGCGTTGGGCAACTGAGGTCTTGACAACCAATAACCAACCAACCATGCAGTTCAGACCAGCTGCGCTCGCAAGCTAGCCAGACTTGACGATTCTCTCTCTTCTCCACTATTCCCCCACTCATCGGTGGAGTCTAGGATAGTTCATCAAATACCCATCACTTGGTATATGGCTCCCAACTCCGTAGCTGCTCCTGACGGGGATCATGCGCTGGACTCTGTCGCTAGTTCAGTAGTGAGCTTAGGACGGCTTAATGTGATTAACGATACGACGACTGTTCGAACGTTAAAGCTCATGGTCGTGAAATCCGGGCCTTTGGCTCTTCATTCTGATACAGGCTCATTGTGAAAGTTAAGCATCCGCATAATTCCAGAAGCAGTTCGCGGTATCTGCTGGAGAAGCGAAATAAAGGATTTATGATGGCGCGGATCGCAGTGTGAGGTCAAGTACGTCAGTTTGACAGGCAGTCGTTTCGCTTAATACGCTGTGCTTTTCGTAGTACTGCTTTCTCCGGACTGTCGGATCCTATGAGTCGCCAGTTAGAGTGTAGACTGTTTCCAACATCCAGTCTTCCTCTTTTCGAAGCAGTCAAGCCCCTTCTGAAAACATCCTTACTGAAAACCCGGTCCCTTTGGCACGCCACCCATCCCGTTAGTCGCAAATGGCGCGTCAACATTACCCCAATGGGTGTAAGCCGTATGCTCTGGCACACCCCCCACCGGCACAAAACCATCTTCCTCCTCACCCATTATCCCTCCACCACCTGCTCCCATAGCCATTCCCAAGCCCATGTAAGCCCCTCCCAAACTCGGCATGTTAGCTCCATAGCTTCCACTCACGACAGGAACCGCAGGCACATATCCCTCCGTTCCAAACATATTTCCAAGATCCCAGGGAAGATCGACAGGTTCTTTCTGGAACCAGTTGTGCGCGACGCTTTCATTGTGATTGCCTATTTGCGCCTCTTTGCCGTTGCCGTTGGAGTTGTTGGTAGAGGCGTTCTGGGCGTGAGAAGGGTTTGTATGTTGCGGACCGTAATTAAATCCAAAGGCAGCTTGCTGCTGATCGATGTATTGTCTATACTCCTCACTCTTCTCGATCTCATCAGACCTAGCATCGAATATGCCCACAATCTTGGCCAGTTGAAGCGCGACTTGTGTGAGTACCGTGAAAGTCCTACACAACTTAACAGACTGTAGCGAGTTCATGACATCTCTCACAGCTTTCTTTCTCTCAATATCTTCAGCTGTATCCCGTTCATCCCAAGGTCTCGCGAGGAAATCAAGTGCGAGGATGAAGACGGAGTGGTAGATGTAGTAGGCGTCTATCCAAGCTACGCCGTCGAATTGGCCTGTGATGAGAAGTTGGTGGAGGAGAAGAGTCGCTTTGCGGGAATATGTGCCACAGGCGTGAGAAAGATTTAATTCTTCTGTATCAAGGTCGTGAGACCGGACGTGTCGGCCTAGTTTACGGGCTAGTTGGACGCCGACTTTTCGCAGGATGAATGGACGTGTGACGAGGGATTGGATTTGGTGGAATTGAATGTGCATGAGAATGACTGCTCGACGATGTTTGGGTGTCAGGTTCTGGTTCTCCAATCGCAGAGTAGCGGGAAGACTGTGGTTCCAGGATTCGAGATCGAGAAGGAACTGTAGGGCGACGCTCATTTTTGGAGATTCGCCTTGTTGAGTTGCGCTTGATGGGGACGAATATATCTTCCTTCGTACATCAGACAGTAACTTCATCAGCCGGACCGAGTAATCGACATATCCTGGAGGTACTGATGATCCACCGTCAAGCATCACCTCATCTGGAAATGTAACATTGACTTCCGAATCGTCGATAGCGCATGGCCTACCAAGAATCGCACACTGGTTCTGCTCAAACATGTATGCTGTCCACCAAACACGTTTTCGTACTTCTCGTTCCATATCGTCGAAGCCTCCTGATGTGCCTTCTCGATGCATACCTAGAGCCATTGCCATTCTAGACGCGCAGCCTAGTAGCATGAAAGCACTATTCCTCTCCGTGCAATTATGCTGATAAAGCTGAAGAAGTAGAATGGCCTGGGTATTGATCAAGGTAGAAGCACTGATCAATGAATGCATTCTCGACTGAACCAGATTGAGATAATGCCGTTGTATCTGCATAGACTGTCTTGGATCACGATCTTCCAAATTTTGAGCTCCAAAAACTATCATCATAAAAATGCAGCAAATCCAACCTGGCTCGATATCACGTAATAGAACGTAGGATTGAGTCCACATGTTTTCATATCGAGACTGAAATGTGGGGCGGTGGAAGAGGAGATAGTTGGGATGGACAGCCTCGAAATAAGCATTGACAAATGTATCGGTCACTGCCTTGCCCGGAAGTAAAGATAGAACCGTGACTCTTTTCAACCTTGATGTCAAGGCATTGCTATCAACAGAACTTGGGAACAGCGATGGTGCTCGTTGTCTTGGTACTCGTGAATAGGGTCCTCCAGAATACCTATCGGTATTATCCTCAGAAGATTCATCACTCTCGTCCTTGACGATAGGTTCCAATGCTTTGCTCCAATTCGATCCGGCAAAATCCGCAGATAGCTTTGTCCTTTCATCATCTGGTTGTATGGTCCTCAATGCCGCAGTGAATTCGGCAACCATGTTCCTCACAGTCAATACAAAGCCGAAAGAGCTCGAGGGTCCAATATAATGCGATGGCCCTTGTGGCATCGGCACCAACTTCTCCTCTACAATCTTTCCCTTCAATTCCGGATTCTCCGACTCTCGCGACCCGGTTGACGGACTTCCTACGCTCCCCGTGGACTGCTGTGGTGACGGCGCATTGTGTTTCGGTGGTTGATTGAACACCTCCTCGGCCACAGTCTGCTCGTCGAATGTAGGAAGCTGTATATCGTGTGCCTCAGCAATCGCATAGAGTGTATCGATATCATACGTATCTCTGTCCGGATAGAGTCCCTTGATCAAGGCATCGAGCACGCGGTACCGTACGCTCAGAGTCTCGACGCTACCGTATATCCTCGTCTTGCGTGGCAAAGTTGATTCGCAGTTGACGCCGACTTCTGCACAGCTCTGACATGGCTGATTGGCATCACTTCCACTGGATCTGGAGCAGCGTATGCGTCTCTTCTTGCAGCGATCGCAGCTCACCAATGCCCTTCGCCGTAGATGATCCGGGATGCGAGCCTTTCCCGTTTTCTTGGTCTTGGCAGGATGATCCATCATGATATCGAATCAGCCGCAGATTCCAGGGAAATGGTGATTGGAAGGGGAAGCTTGTCAAAGGCGCCGGACCTCATGGATAGGATGAGTGGGATCTCAGGTGGCTGATTGAGAGTTGTATTTGAGACGAGGAAGGCCGAGGCGTATAGGCGCAAAGATTAGAGGAGACATGGAATAATGAGGAATATTTACAGGTGAAGTGAACTAGACATGTTGGATGTCGGCTAGAGAGTGGGAGTGAAGGTGAAGGTGAGGGTGAAGGTGAAAGTCGGGTGGAGCTGGGATGCGGAGGGGGATTGGTACGGTACCGTATTGGTGTAGAGGGGGGGGGAGCCTGAAAGGGCAGGGGTGCCTGGGGGGGGTTCGAGGTCAAGCCTTTCTCTGGACATGAGCTTGAGCCTCCTCCGGGGCTTGTTTTCGTCCATTGCCAGGCCAGGGAATAGAATAGAATAGAATGGAAGCACTTCACTTAACACAGTCACCGCACCAATCTTCGCTGCTCTAACTCGTTTCTTTCAACGAGTATGCCGTTCGAACCGATGGGTAAAGATGACCAAGACATGACTGTGAGATGGCGAAAAGAAAAGGAAAGAAACACACACTGGCTCAATCATATGTTGCTGACAAGGACGGACTATTTCGTCTCCCGTCATGACTGGATGACTTGATGACTTGATTGATGACTTCTCGCTTAATGGAGGAAGCCGAGATAGATCATGCAGTCGCGGGGAGAAGGTTTGGTGGGGTGGATGAGATAGATGTATGACAGGGGGCTGGCTGCGAATTAAGATCCCAAGCTGTCAAGGTCTACCGACCTACCTAGTTAGGCACGGAGGATACCTGGGATAGCGAAGTGAAAGGTCTAGATAACTACCTGTAGGTAGGTATATCTCTCCAGTCGGCCTACTGAAGAAGATAGAGGTGGGTTGACTGGGTCTGTCTCACTTCAAATCTATCTGGTTCTGAAAGCATGGCAAACATTGATGGTTCGCACTCTTCAGCTACGACAGAAGCCCCGAATCAGATGTCGGGGGAGTCTCTACTCTCATTCCGGGCTTGCAAAAGAAGCGACGGAACACAACCATGACTGACTCCTGTCAACGTATCCGAAAAGTCTATTCTCAATTCTCAAACTCAAAGTCAGCTTAGACCCAGCGCCCTCTAAATTCAAGAGAAGACTCCTACAGTCCTCCACCTAAATTCAACCATGGAATTTGCTTCTTACGGAGTAAACTTAACAGCCGTATGTTGGTATGGATGTATGTATGGATGTATGTATGTATGTATGTATGCATGTATGGAGAATATGAGATCCATCTAGACTGCGAATGCTAGTCGGGCTTTGACTACAGCGAAAGTGACATGCATAGATAGGTATGCTCACGTCAGAATGGACTTGATCTCCACGATAGGTACCCAAGGAAGGTACCAGTTATTTGTTCTGACTGTGCTATAGTAATAGAGTTCGATGACGAGCGCGGCGCTTTCCGCCTTCTTCGTGTGGTTGGTTTTGCTTTGGCTCATCATGTACGAGATAAGCTTGCGTGCATGAGCTGCAAAGTAAGGCCCAATACACTGCATTACCGGCGAAAGGTTAGCTTGCTCAGGCAGGTACTGACGGTATGATGAACGCTGAGGCAGGCTTATGGGACATGCAGACTTCGAGTAATATCATAGTAAGCCATTCGGACCTCCAGTAGGTATGTTTGAAGGGTGTTGAGTCTTCACAATACCTCCGTGAAAGCACACATCTTTTACCCCATTCATGGCATTACTCAGAGTAGAAGTTACGCAAGCTTCAAACTTCGAGCACACTTCCATCAAAACAGACAGCCGACGCTTGGATTTCATCGCTCACATTTATACCTAACTAGGTAGTCAAGCCTGTACCTGCAGATCAACCACAATCCGATAATCCAATGATCCAATCATCCAGATGTTCTACATGTTCTAGATGTTCTTCTAATTGAGGCGAAAGCAGTGCAGTCTCGACTCGGCATTTCTTGGCAGGCGCCAGTCCTGTAGGCACCTTAGTAGGTACCTACAAACCTACCTACCTTAGGGACCTGAGGAGAGTTTAGCCCGTTCGGAAGGTCGGGGATCGACGGGGAACCGAGGGTTTGGGACCTGGGAGACGATTGTGGAACTTCACGTCAACTCGATTTGACTTTCATGTACGAAAGTCAATTGACTCGAAGGCTGCCACCGACCATTTGTTATGCAATGCTATCTATCTCTCATCCCTGCTCGATGGTGCATTAAATCATAATAATTATAATAAGCTCGACGTCGCTCGGCATCACCGTCGTTTCTGTGATCTTGCCTACTTTCACAACTAATTACAACACCGACCTATATATCACGCATCCTCCCCAGGTTCAGCCCTATATGTCTACAGTTGCCTGAGATGCCTTCATGTACGATGGCTGATCTCAAGCCAACTAATGACCACGACTCTAGTAACAGTTCCGGCGTCCCAAAACAATCCTTCACTCATCAATCTTCCACAATCGCAGATCCGGAGAAATCACAGACGCAAAGATCGAGACGTGATTCAAGTTCCATTTCATCTGATACTGTGAGGCTTGATTCTAATGGTCTACCTCTCGTTCCACAACCGAGCAGATTTCGGGATGATCCTTTGGTAAGTTCAGTCCTACTACCGTTACCCACTACAGCACTCAGCCTTCCCTGTATCTCTATACTCCTCATGACACTTTTTTATGCCTGGACTAACTCCCTCAGAACTGGCCCTCCTGGCTAAAATGGGCCGTCCTGATTCAAGTAGGATTCATGGCCTTCCTTGGACCCTACAATGCAGCACTCATCAACCCCTCTCTCGTCCTGCTCAGCGAAGCCATGCACGTATCTCGCCAAACCGCCGCCTACAGCACCACAACCGGCATCATAGCTGGTGGTCTCTCTCCTTTCATCCTAACACCCTTGACCAATATCTACGGCCGTCGTCCAATCACTCTCTTCGCAGTTCTATTAACGATCCTTGGTGGTATCGGATCAGGAGCCTCGCCTAATTTCGCTGCTTTGGTAGGCACGAGAGCTTTATGTGGATTTGGATTTGGAGGCATGATGAGTGTAGGCACGGCTTGTGTGAATGATATGTTTTTCTTACACGAGAGGGGTGAGAAGACGGGTGTCTATTCGATTTTTATCACGAATGGCGCGCACTTTGCTGCGATAAGTATGTTCTGCCTTCTCTCCTAGTAACAGGATCCCTATCAAGCAAGATTTGATAAGCTAACAACATTTAGTTGGAGGTTTCCTAGGTCAGAAAGCAGGCTGGGAGTGGGATTACTACCTCGGAGCCATATGCACTAGTGTCTGCTTCCTCGTCGCCCTCTTCCTGTTTCCTGAAACGCTGTTCTCTCACGACCCTACATTTCTCGCTAATCGACGTCAGAGGACATATATGGAAATGCTGTTTAACTTCCGGGGGAATATGATCCCGGGTAAATTTCCCTCTCCTCTCCCTCGCTGTCTAAACACAAATTAGACAAGTTGCCAAGATCGCTAACACTGTGATCAGGTCATCGTCTTCGAGCATCCGATTTCCTTCAATCCCTTACTCTCCTCCGCTACCCCTCAATCCTTTTCCCTGTGCTGTACTACACTCTCGGCTGGACATTCATAAACGTGCTCCCGGCAATCTCCATCGCGTCAATCTTCACATCATACTACCATCTCCGTGCTGGACCAATTGGTGCCTGTCTTGGTGTCTGTAAGTACTTACTCGGCCTGAGCCTTCCTTTCGTGCAGAGCCCGAGATCTGATGACTCGACGTGATCGTGGACGACCACGCAAGATTTCAAAACACTAAACTATGGCACAGCTCTAACAATCGGTTCCCTCCTCGGCGAGCTCTTCGCCGGCCACGCTTCCGACGCACTCATCCTCTCGATCGCCCGCCGTCACAAGACTTCCGCGCGCATCCCAGAACATAGACTCTACCTCACCACTCTCTCCTTACTATTCATGCCTCTCGGCCTCCTAGTCTTCGGCTTCACAGGTCCGTCAATCCTTAAACTTCCGCTCTAACCCTCTCGACATCCAATCCAAATCCAATCCAAAATCCAATCCTGTCACTTTCAAAAAACACGAGAACATACTAACACCTCCCTCCCTCAACAGTCGCCCAACCCCACACCTTCTCCTTCTACATCCCCCTCATCGGCCTCAGCCTCGGCGTCTTCGGTCTCCAAATCGCCTCCACCACCCTCTACGCCTACACCTCCGACTGCTACAAGCCGCAAACCCCCGAGTCAGGCACCCTCTTCAATTTCGGCCGCGGCCTCAGTTTCGCCGTCGGCTATTTCTGGGAACCGTTCAAGAATACGCATGGTGTGGGCTTTGCCGGTGCGTGGGGCACGTTTGCGGCGGTTGTCGTGCTGGGCTGGCTGCCGGTTGGGGTGTTGATGTTGAAAGGGCAGAGGTGGAGAGAGAGATTGGGAGCGCCGGGCTGGAATCGCGATTTGTGAATTTTATTTTTTATTTTCATCAAAAGTACTGTAACCAGTGTGTAGTGTAGATGTTTGAAGTGTTGTGAAACAACGAATGAGCGAGCGAGTTGTATTTATGTTTTATGGTAGCCTAGAGTAGACTGTAGATGGATATTCACTCACTCACTCCTTCTCTCCCATCTCGAGAAGACACAAAAAATCGATCAACTCGCAGAGAAAAGAAGAAGAAAAGAAGAATCCAAAAAATATATATATATATATATATATATATATATGCATGGATAACCCCTACTCCCAAGTACCACACCCATCAATATCGACTCTTCCTCACTTACGTACTTCGCTAATTCGCGTCGCTTCGCTTCGCTTCCTTTCATTTCCTCTCATCTCCGTTCCTTCACTCCTTCACTCCTTCACTCGTTCACTCGTTCCAAGTTTCGAGTTTGAAATTTGAAATTTGACATCTGACATTCGAAGTTTGAAGTTTGAAGGTCAGAGCTAGTATATAGAGGATAATGCGTGGGTTGAGTGAGTAAGCGATCAGGTTATTTCTTTTACCTGATACTTTCATAAGATACATAGATAGATAGATAGACGGACGGACGGACGGTCAAAATCAAGCGGAAGCAGATGGATAAGCTACCTATGATAGGTAAGCAAGGAGGTGTATTAATCAATCGACGGAGAAGAGTTGGAAATTTCATCTAGTTTATCTCGTGTAGTCGCAGAGGCTTAGAAAAAATACAAAGCCAATCAAGCAAGCATCTCATTCCATCTCATCGCAAAATCACACCTCACTCACAACCCATTCATCACAGAGTCACAACTCAGTCATCGCAAAATCACAATCTACACATGAGATTCATCCCTCGTCTTTGCAAAGAGTGGTATGTAATACCCCAAGAATCTAACGCAATGATACTACCTACATCCCAGCCAGTTCGCCAAATATATAGCCAATCTACTCCCAGCGCACCCGCACTCGCACCTGACGCCATGAGCCAAATCCATAATCACATACGAGTATATTCGATTTACCCGGGTCATTCTCGCGCCGCAGGAGTATCTCGAGAGCTCCTCTTTTGATGAAGGGGAAAGGAGAATCAACGCCCTAACACCATTAAGAAAGAAAGCTCGACACTAACAGTAACGCCGGTTCTCCTCAAAACACAAATACCGTTCAAGCCCATCCTACTCACATCCATTCATTTCGCGACTCAGGAGTCCATTGGTAGGTCGTATCTTCTACCCTTCTTCTACTCTACAAGGAAATCGTGGCGAGAGGTCGAGTGAAGGTCAGAATTCGAGTGAGCTAGATGTTGCCAATTACCGAACTCTAATCGTCCTCCTCTTCCTCGTCTTATTCACCCGCGTTAGGGCGCCTTGAGCGTCGAGAAACAGCTGCTACCACCCCACCAGAATATCAGTTACATATTCCATGCCTTTGAACCACTCCTCATAAAGAAATTAATCCTCATAATCCTGTTCCTTTTCAGGCTTACCATCCTTACGGATCGGTATCTTGATCCCTTGCGTAGCAAAACATCTACTAAGCGGTGTGCTCTCAACAACGCCAGGGAAACGCTTAGCGGAGAAGACGGTGAAGACATCGCTGAAGCAGGAGGCGAGGACAGGTGCTACGGTTTTGGTGGGCACCATCATGGGTGTTGGGGCACCCGGGGCGGTGTTGGTGGTGGGTGAAACGGGGACGGCGACGTTGACGAATGAGAAGCGGAGTCTGTCGGAAGAAAGAGTGAGTGAAATTGTGAAGATGGATGAGCAGAGGGGAGCAAGGGAGCATACCGGAATTTGCCCTCCGCACGAATAGACATGTCTTGAAGCACAAACCAGATTCCGAGTTTCTCATTGCAATCGATGAGTTTAAATGCACTAGTCGAAAGACTCCCGATCAGGTTTCGAGTAAACATCCCTTGTGGAGCTGAATTGCTGATTGGACTTCTGGTCGCAGCCGCCTCACTCTGGCAATAAGATCTAGCACTGTTTGACCCGTATTGGTTCGAAGGAACTTGTTGGCTTTGCAGAGGATAATCCATCTGGCTAGGACTATGTTGCGAAGAGTAGTTGTAGTTCGACTGTCCTGAAGACTGGGGGTAGCTATTTTGCGAGGAATAGTTCGATCCGTTGGTGACTGATGGATAGTTATTTTGATAGTAATTCTGTGCTCCACTTTGTGTGCCCGAATAGGCGACTTGAGGTCCTCCGGGGTATGGGTTGTACGGCGAGGATCCACCTCCTTGTCCAGGCTCGCTCTTGAATCCGGATTGCGGCAGAATATGTGAGAAAGCTGGGGGTAGACCCATCTCCTGATAAGAAACAGGGATCGTGCTTGAGATCGCAGGAGATGAGCCGGAATGGCGGACCATGTTCACCTCGTCTTTGCCATTCTCGTGCCAAAGGTCAGCACTGATGACGAACATGCCATGATCAATTTCACTTTTCATATTAGCTAAGCTCAGGCAGTCTGCAAGTATGTACACTTACTTGTTATCAACCACAACTCCAGTCTTGACATCTGTGACAACTAGCTTCACACATGGGGGAGGGGTGATGGGCCGGCGATCCTAGTGTCATGTTAGTTACAATGGCATGATATGTATTGATGATGCATACCTTATCTCCAAACCCACACATTCGAGCTCTGATAGGTTGCTGGATCACGAAAAGTCTAGAGCTATCAGCAATGTGTTCCAATCATTTGCGGATAATTTACTCGTATCTCCTGCCCTCGAAAACCATAGACCTGCCCTGTGGTTCGTCTTTCTTTGGCTCGGTACCGGGAGCCAATGGTGCTAGCTCGGCGCGAGTTCCCTCGGGGGCTCCAGGTGCAGGTAATCCTGGATTATAGAAGTTTCCATGTGAAGGCTCGTGTAGAGAAGGCGCAGAGGATGAAGGCGGTCCGGAATAGTAGTGTGGAGATGGCTGGCCATTCATTTGCGAGGGCGCATGCTGTATTGCAGGTATTGATGAATATTGACCATGTCCTGGATGGGGGGTGTTACCATTGCTATTGGATTGACCGTTTTGTGCAGGGCGATATGAGTCGTGGTTATTATTCATATTGGGGGTTGCCGTTCGAGTCTCGTAATGGCCACTGGGCGGGGGGCCTGAATACTGGTTCGCGTAGGTGTTCATGGCCAAAGAAGCGGGAGCAGGTCAACAGGAAGCCTAACAGAAGACAGGATATGCTTGTCGCAAGGTATATAATATTAGGAGAAGGTACGGGTTTGATTATGCTGAATCCTGATATTCGAGGGCCTAGCTAGCAGCTTCTGCCCTGGTAATCGCGACTGCAGACACGCGCAGCGCAACGATTCTCGGTTGGACGTACAATGGCTTGGTAGTACTGTACGGAGAAATCACTTGTGTTCCTCGAGGATCTGGATCTTGATCGCCCCGATTCGATTCGAATTGAATCTTGCGATTACTTCGGATGTGGCGTCAGCCAGTGCGGGCACAAATGATTCTGGGTCGAGGTGGAATAACTGAGGTGTGCGACGTAGAGTAGAGGAGGTTGAGATGGGAGTTCTCGATAGGGAGGGGCAAAGTCGGAGCTGTGTGGATGCTATGTGTGCTGTGCGATCAGTCGAGTAGATAGATGTAGGGGATCTTGATGCGCCGAAATCAGGGTTCTGCTCCGTCGAATATAACACGGCCGATGCAGTGTTTCCTATAACCGTGGAGAGGAGGATGGAATGGACTCGACTGGAGGTCAAACAAAGTGAACTTCGATGATGTTGTTGTAGATTCGTGGATTGGGGGGGGGTTCGGCAACTGGAGGGATGGATGGACCAACTCTTCCAGCTTGTCAAAAGTCGGAAGCCAAAAAGAAGTGGTTCCAACTGAATCTGTCGTGTGGCCGGTGCTTAGGGTCGCCTCGCTAGTCCTATCTAGGTAGTCAGTCTAGGAGGGGTCTGTGGCGGCAGCAGGCTTGACTCCTCCGGGACTGGCGTTGGGGCTCGGACAGAGGTTACAAGTAAGTTTCCCCTTGTGGCGGCGGCCTTGGTGGAGCTGTAACGATAACCGATAAGTACAGTACTGATGGACTGATATGGTTGAAGTCTAAGTTGGAAGGGATGACGATCTCCCGAAAGCGCCGTGGTGGGACGGGATGGGTTGGGTTGAGCTTGGAGCCCGGCGGGAGTGTGAACGTGAACGTGAATGTGAATGTGAATGTGAGTGTGAACGTGAACGTGGTGATACAAACAAAGTAGGTAGGTAAGGTAACACAACAATGCCGAATAAAAGGTGGAAGAATGCAGAAGAAGACACACAACTATAGATATCTATCTATAAACCTCGATTGTCGTCAGTGTCCTTGGCTACGGAAGGTAAACAAACATAGGGGTGTCGTGCACTGCACTTCTTGTGGTCGGAAGGGACAATCCCGTCGGAAGCATCAACCACCAGTCACGGGCTGGCTGCCTTAAGCAAGTATTATTTATTTCTAATCTATCATCCCATCATCTCATCCCATCCCGTCGGTTTGAGTTTGAGTTTGAGTTTCTGTCATTGAATATATATAGCTCGGTCTCGGGCCATCATCCTGCAGACCTGCGTGCATGCAGAAGCTATCTATTCTCCTAACAAACGGCGCCACATCAGTAAGTAATACTTACCACCACCCTGTATTAGTTAGGTAAGTCTGCCTTACACGACCGTCCCACGAGATGGATTTCGGAATGTAAGTTCAGATAATGATGATGATAGATACCTGAGGTGGACAATACAATTTATCCTATCGTTAAGCTACTGATGGACTAGGTAAGATAGTTACGGTCGGTACGAAAGATACCTTATGCGAAAGCCGAGTACGCCGGCATGTAATGATAGGTGGGACCAACACAATAAGAGTCGGGCTGATGTACAGTATTCTGGAAACCAACCAACCATACTACCCGCCACCGCCACTGCCACTGCCACTGCCACTGCAGAGCCGTTATGAATCCGCGGGATGCCATACTAGGTAAGTAGATAGTAGATAGTTGGTGTGGGCGGCATGGCTCTGTGTGGTGTCTCGCCTTCTGCAAGCGGAGCGGGTGCTCTAAGCGAATGTCAGTCAGTCAGTCCAGTGTTCCTTGCTACCATGAACCCTACCCTACCTAAGGAGCTTCCGTACCTTACCATGGGCGTGGGAAGACAGTGATTGGGACGGCAAATTCGAAACTGACAGACAGATTGGTCGTTCCGCTACCTTGGGAATGCAGGGTCTACGTAGGGACTTCACGGCCATGGGCCATGCAGCCAGAGAGGAAGGAGAACAGCACACTGGGAATGAGGGAGTAAACTGGGCTGGGAAACGACAAGATAAAGAACATGCAGCTGAATAGATAGAGTCTGTATAGGAATAGTGGGAACTTGGTATTATGACCATTTAATTTCACATATTTTAGTACGACGGAATCTCATCTCATAATAGTCGGATCATGCCTGCAACGATGATCGTAATCAGCACCGCGCGCGGGGTTTGGTGGGGTATAGCTCCCGTCGCGACAAGCTCAGCTCGAATGCGGTGCTTGCACCGAGATGTCATGACTCATGAGGTGGGTGGTCCAGGCACATACTGTACATGTGAACAGGCTAGACAGGGCATGGCACAGCACAGCATACTACCTACCGGTAGAGCATGTTCACGATCTAGAATAATCATTCCTAAACACTATGAGCTGGCATTCTCAATACATTGGGAAGAGTGAAAAGAAAGAAAAAGATATTTCTAATTTTACGTCTACCCTATATCAAAGAAACAAACTCATGGAATAAGTCATAGGTAGTGTCCTTGCAGATTTCCGAATTTAGATCATCTTACCCCCCTCGCCCGCTAAACTGCCATCTCCTACTGGTACCACAATTGCAATCTATTCGGGACCCAAGGATCTCCTGCGCTTGCACTACGGAGTATACATATTTCCATGCGACGGTATCCGTCGCCTCTTGATCTGGCATCACATTCCTCCGAAACTATTCTCCTCATAAAAGACCAGACCAAAAATGTCATCATAGAAGCATCTCCCTACCCTCTGCACTCCCGCAGAGCAATAAAAAGCCACCCACCTAATCAATCACTCAACAAAGGCATCTGACAATCTGAGCTCAACCAACAAGCCACGATAACCAACTCTCCAATCACCCATCCCTCATGCACAGCACCGATTTCTTACATTTATAGGTTTGTAATCCTCCTAAATATACTTGGGTGCGTCAGCCACGGACGGAACACCACTGCTCCATGCCGGCGCCGAGCATCCAGGCGTACTGTACTGTACACCCGTCCCGCCCTCGAATCAATCCTTGGGCCGAAGCGAAGCTAAGCTACCTCGCTACCTACCTAGCTTGCCCTGAAAATAAATAAGTCTCTCGCTCAGAAGCGGGTTCGTGTGAAATGATACCTAATGCAACACGACGGGATAGACGCCGGACGCTCGATCCCTTCGCTTAGGAAGATGAATAGAATGAACGCCTGGCTCTTGCCTCCCAGGTTCCTGGTTTCAGGTTTCTCTCAGCTCGCTTACAATCACTGCACTGCTCCCTCTCGTCTCTGTTATCTTCACAACAATGGAAATATCCTCATTAGGACCCGAGCGAGAACTCTCCGTCTGGTATACCTGTATCATGGCTGAAATTTCGAAAGACCAACAGCAACAAAACATACAAACCCTATTTTCCGATCCGCACTTCCTGACTACACACTCGGAGATAGTCAGAATTAGATAAAGATGAGTTATGGGAATGAGATCCTGGTAATAGCGAAGTAGATCTTGAATCATAGAGTTTGGTTCTCGTTGGTACAGTGAGATAGAGAGGGCGCTTAGATGCAATCATTGCCGCGGGTCAAGTAATACCCTAGGAGATCGATATCTCGACGTCACTCTCTTGTCCTGTTGGTTTTTGTGAGTGGCGGACCGGGCATCCGTGGGAGTTTCATAGTAATCGAAGTCCACCTTGTAAGTTAATTCTACATCTGATCGAAGAATCATTCGCCAATGACCATCCGCATTGCTCGGCTCTACTTTCGTCAAAATCCAGAACGCGTTCGTCCTGGCTGATGTCCCTCGCAAGTTATCGATAGCTCCAATCTGTTTGCAAAGCGCTAGGAAAATCCGGTATCAACACAGAAGTCTCAAAATGCTCTCTTGGACTTCATCGCCAAATTTTCTTCTAACGCATGGTACTATTGACATACTCTCAATTCCAGACGATAGACGGACAGACTTGCAGCGGCAGAAACACACACAGACATAGACAAACATAGATGGGTAGGCATAACACCATCAAGCCAGTACAGGAACCATCTTAATATAGCACCGAGGAGTATTACGTACAGCTAGAAAGGATGTCAACACATATCAGCTCTGTGACTATCCATCTCTTCGTGCCTGCTCTGCAACTCAGAAGTCCGAAGCACACCGTCAAGCACCGACACCGACCTGAGTTGATTAGAATCATCCCATTTTCAAATTTCCAACATCTATCTGCACGACGGACGGCCCGGAAAAACAACAGAATATGCAAGTCGTATAATTCAAAATCAAAAGTTCCCAGGTGGGATATAGACCGAAATGCCGTTCTGTTGTGAACATATATCTGATGTAGGTTTGTTGACATTCCGTGTAACATTTGGCTTGCCGTTTTGAGATAGTTGATAGGTAGGTGTAGTCTGGATGCTAACTATAGTCTTGGATGCAACCGCTCTCGCGAGATCTATGACGGAGATAAATCTCGATACAACAGGCGTCAAACGAATCTTATCGCTGTCGATGACTGGCTGCGAGTCGTTGACAAGACAGGTAATAAATAGATCGCACAAAGATCTAAGACCAGCTGGGCCATAAGGTCGTGGTCAGAGGCATAGACACACTTCACATCAAATCACGCACCCTGGAGTGATTCTCTCGCTAGCAAGCATCTTTCTTGAATACATGTATCAGAAAACAACGGCACGGGCAGGAAAATTTCCTGCAGAAGACTTGAATGTGCGTACCATGTACGACAGAGTGATACCAACAAATTCTGCTCACAGGATTGATTAACATGTTCTGCGGACTTATAAGAAATCGGACTGATGATAATGCCTCATGACCATCATTGCCAAGTCGATAGAGTAAGTCAAGATTTTCACGTTTCGCTTTCGTCTGCATGGCACTGCCTAGGATCATGTGACCTTCACACAATGGAGAAGTCAATTTGAGAAAGCCAGAACATCTCCGCGGCGCCCTGATGATCTCCAGTTAGAAAGGCAGCGCGATTCATTTGTTAGAAGAGTCTCCGAGAGTACGGGAGGGAAACTTCTTATTTCATAATAATGCCTTTTCACGTTCGCACTATTTCTACCTCGTTCGCTTCTTCGTCTCCTCTTCTCCTCTTTCGTCACTAGTCAAAGCATTCAGGACATGACCAAGCTTGACCAAGGCATTAGGGTTCATATATTTCAGAGTACCAGGGGATCACATATTTCAAAACATAAGGGTCCGAGTATTATAAGTTTGTGGGGGTGAAGTAGAGTCTGCACTTGACCGGATCTTGGGGATTGGCCTGGTGGACGAAGTCGGTTCTCACTACTCTGTAGGCTGATGATGCCAGCATGCTGGCGATGGTTTGGGGATAGGTGAGTTGGTTAGACATTGTGCGTGATGGTTTCAAAGAAGAATCTTGGGAGTCTGCTTCTTAATTCTGGTTGGAAAACCGCATCACTATATACATATGGTGTAGTGCTGTTCTATCTCGGATTGGCTATTCACTCATGCTGTTCCATCACGAGACAGGGTCATAGGTGTCTACACAATCCCAATACAAGCTGACATTGTTGGTCAGGTATTTGTTCATAAGAAGTACAGAGATAGAACAGATTGCTCATTATTCCTCGAAGAGAACAATTCGGCTGTAACATTGTCTATGTTAGCTGTCTGTATCAATAATTATAAATTATTTGATATATGACAGTGAGCAAGAATACAGTAATACCGTACTATTTATTAGCTCAGGTTTAACAACGTTGATTATAGTAGGTATGCCCTGATGTGTTCGGAGCATATGGTAAACTGCCGAAGTGTGTGTAAATACCGAGCTCGCTTAATTTCGCTGTCTTTGATGATCAGCTTCAGTATCACATGAACATAGCAAGAAACTCGCTCTACAACCTCTCTTAAGTGGAAATCAGAGGATTGCAGGTCTATTTATCCGATGCAGAACAGTCTGATGACATACATTGGACTCGGTTAGGGCTTGCTTTACAAATGTACTCGTGACTTCCGGCAATGAAAGAGCTTTGTATGACGCAGCTTTGTACAGAGCACATATTGCTTGATGATAAATTTTCCCCTTGATCTCTCTGAGAGACTTTACACCAATCAACACTCCTAGAATCCACTAGAAACAAAGCTATTCGAGGAGATAAAGCATTCTCGAAGCTTGATTATTCTTCGAATCTGTTTCATTCAAGCTCAATCTTGGAAATGGCGAGCGAAAAATAAAGAGATCAATAGCTTCCTCTCACTTTCAATAAAAGAGGTGGATCAATTTTTTGAGTGCTACATGTGCGCCGACGAGATTTTTCTGCTTCAATTACTCACAGACTGACATATAGTGAAGCTGCTGTAAAATCATAATATGCTCATGGTTACAAAGAGACTATTATTTCTTGGTCGAATCTTCTTCCGCCTCATCAACTAGTTTTCAATTTTGCTCTTTGAACCTCTGATCTAAGCTCATTACTTATCAATAATATACATACTGGATTCATTCTATTTTTGGATTTTTCTTTCTGGATTTTGGCTTGGATATCTCTTTTACTTCTTTAAAAGTGTTGTGTTACACGTGCCTCAGTACCGCCAAATTCCACAGCTTCTACCAAAGAGATAAACATAGGAAACAAGAGCCATTTTACCTTGCCTTCGGATTGAGCCAGACATTAACCTCATACTCCCCTTTCCCAAATAATTCTCCTATGCTCTGCAATATCTTCCACAACTGCCTCGGTAGAAAGGTCACCAGCCATAAATTACCAACTCCGACACACCATGGAAATTGACCCAGGTCGCCAAAGAGAGCTTTCATCATACGATAAATAGTCTTTCGGACAGCTTCGATGCACGACCAAAGGACCTCGGGTGAAGTGATGAATACGACTCTTAGAACTTCCACGAGATCATTCCAGATATCCTTCGACGTCAGAGCTACGTAGAAGGATATAACATCTTCCACGATAGTCGATATTAAGGAAACGAATTTCAACACTGCGTTCCACATCACACTACTCAGAGTCATGATGCCGCAAAACATCCAGTCTCCTAAAATATTCAAGGCCCTTAGCAGCTTCACTGTCAGTAATTTCCACAACCACACCCCAAAATTCTTGATCCACCTAGGAAGAATCTCAGTCCCGAACTTCCACAATCCCTTTACTAGCAGTAGCAAAGCCCGTCGGCACTTTCATCAAAGTCTTGCTAATCCAAATTCTAGCTCTCTCCACATCTGTCCAGGCGCTTCCATAATCTGATTTCTACACAAGCCTCCAGATTTTCCCTGGTTCTCCCAACACCAATTACAACTTTTCATCATCGGCTGAACGATCAGCTTCTTCGGCACAGTCCAAAGAAAGAATTTCTCAATATCTCAGACAATGAACTTGAGATAAGTCTCGATCCTAGACAGCAGTCTCTTGATCCTTCGAAGCGCCTTCCGATTCTCGAATGGCCATCTATTGAACCCGCCATTCCGACCTGAGGGAAGATAATCAACGATTTCCCGACGGCCATTCTCAGCCGCGAGACGAAGGGCGATTTTTCCATCTGGAGCTACGAGAGAGTCGTCACAGTGATACTGCTCAATGAGAAGCTTGGCTAGGATGAGATGGCCTGGTGAGGCTGCTAGTTGGAGCGGAGTCCGCAAGATTGATGTGGCGCCTAAATAATGGTCGTAATTTACTGAATATGTCCATTGATTGGTGATGATCTATGTTGGCACGAGTGAGGCTCACTGTGCTTCCAGGAGCATCAGGCTCCCCCCTGCATCGAGAATTTGTTGCACGATCTGTATACTCCTGGTCTTCACAGCTTGTAGGAGCGGTGTCTCATCATTGCGCTTCGTGTTGACAGTCACGTTTCCTTCGGTGACAAGACGATTAATCCATTATTGGTATTTTTGATCTATAGCGCCGAAAATTTGTACTAGTGAGTCGGCTTCGGAAAGCGGTCGCTGGGTTTGATGGTATCGCACTTCTCGTGCCCTGAGTAAATCTGTTGATGAAAAGTTGGCATGTTTGAGATTATCGCTCAAAATGTTTTCTGTTGGGTTAGAGTGGATGTTGTCCTGCTCGCTGTATCTAGGAACTGGCTCCAGAGAGTGTTTGCCGGCATCTTTGCTTTGCTGGGCGGAGTATCCTGGCGGGACTGGCTCTTTTGATTTATCTTGCTTTGCTAAAAGAGAGACACTATTGTCGTTCTGCGTCTTGGAGACGAACAAGTATATTTATAATGAACGAAGACGGATGAGGAATCGGTACGCGTGCGACTTTAGTCTAAGAGTCTAAGTTTCGAACTGCTAATATTTGTTAGAGAGTGCCGACCAAGGGAACATTGAGACTGCTCAGTACGAAGTGAATCCAATAGTCATCTCACTCGTAGTACTGCCCGTCTGCCTACAATTAAGCCACACAAAGGGGGCTGGTGCAAGAAATGGCGTTTTTGAGGTCGCTTAGCAAATGGAAATAGGCGGCATTCCTTGTTGTACAACCGCTGACCGTTGGTCGTTGAAAGTCAGCCGAGGTCGAGTGCGCTAAGTCTTTAACACATGTGGTTTTATATGCTAAACACCTTAGTCAATAAAGGCGCAAAAAGCCAATTGCGAGCCCGCTCATAGACGAACTAAGAGTAAGTTCTGGCATATACAGTAGTCCCGAGACTTCACCGCGATAGGAGAAATTCCTCGAACTCATATCAGCTTCGACATGGATAAGCACTTTACAAGCGTGTTTATAAGTCTGAATTCCCGTAGGGCATCAACCTTTCATCTTATAGGAATATGTAACAACCAAATTTAGGAACAGATTTAGAAACACATTAGCAATATCAGCACTCGCACCTAAAGCAGCGTTCACTCTTCAGGTCACAGTCTCATTCGATCCAAAAGACCACGATAGATTTCGCAAGCACTTCAGACCCGTCTACGACCCTGCTATCAAGTAGTAAGAATGCGCGTCCTTCTTCATGGAGGAAAAATGTGCAGGAGCCGGGATTTTAGTATCCCGGGAACCTGGTTGAGGGATATTGCTTGATTCATGGCCGTAAGTACGGTGCGATTCTGGAAATAATCCACAGATAGAAGGAAAAGCCGATTGTGCTGTGAAACGAGCAAGTTCCCAAGCCGCACTTTGAACCATTTCTGAAGGCTACAGAACTACTTTTTGTTTGTCTGCGTAAGTCTTCTCATTCCAAATCCGGAGTGATAACTTACCTGTGGTATTTACATTTGAGACGGGACACGTCATTTTGAACGAGTGAAAAAAGAAGGACATTAAAAACATTCATTCATCAGATACCGCTGTTTACATTTCTCCCAAAAACCAGGCCAATATCATTATCATTCCCATGCGTATAAACTCATCTAATCAAACTTTCCCAATGCCTCGTTGAAGATCTGCACAAACTTGAAGACCTCTGCATACGTATTGTACAGTGGCACAGGTGCAATTCTTATGACGCCAGGTTTCCGCTTGTCGGCCACGATACCAGCTTGCTCCAACATGTCGGATACGGTATCTAGTCTTCCATCTGCGAGTAAGACGCTCAATTGTGTTCCTCGTGCGTCAGGGTTCGAGGGGGTGATGATGCTGAAGCCGCGCTTGTAGTGAGGGCTAGATTGGAGGAGAGTCTCAAGATAAGCGGTTAATTTGACGGATTTCTTGCGGATGTCGGCCATGTTGGTTTGGTTGAAGACGGAAAGAGAGCCGCTCAGAGAAGCGAGCTCGACAGTAGAGCTGGTTGATACTTGGTAGCCGCTTGCTCCTGGGCTGGGACGAAAGCCTGTAGAGTTGTGTTATTATGGGCTGCGCGACTTGAATGTGTTGTGAGAGCTTACTGTTTTGCATGTTCATTCTTCCGACTTGATCTCCCCCATACCATCCAGCAAGACGGTGTCTGTAGACTGGCTTATTTTCACCCTGAGAGTAGTCTACCTTTCCGTGTCTCTCGTGGACGTAAAATCCTCCAACACCACCAGGCCCAGAGTTCAAGTATTTGTACGTACACCATACTGCAAAATCGACGTTCCAGTCATGTAGATGCATGGGTACATTTCCAACAGCGTGAGCGAGATCCCAACCTACGATCAGACCTTTCGATTGAGCGTAGGCAGTGATGGTCTTCACGTCGAAAAATTGTCCAGTGTAATATTGAATACCAGGGAGGAGAAGGAGAGCGGTAGTAGAAGCATGCTCATCGATCACAGACAGAATCTTCTCAGTTGTAACCTCAAAAGTTCCCTCTTCTGGTCCGATCAATACCATCGACTCTTCTGGGTTGTAACCATGGTGTTTTATCTGAGATTCAATCGCGAAGTGATCACTGGGAAAAGCTTTCCAGTCCAGGATGATTTTGTTCTTCGTCGCGGTAGGAGTATAGAAACTCGCCATCAACAAATGCAAATTCACAGTCAAACTTGCCATGATGCCGACCTCAGTGGATGAAGCACCAACAATAGGAGCGAATTGTTTCGAGACATCTTCGGCGAGAAGTTGCCACTGGATCATAGGCGAGTTCTCGAGTGGTCTGAAATGGCCATGGACACCGACTGTTGCCCATGTGTCCAAATAGGTACTGAGATATTCTCTCGTAGCTTTCGGTTGAAGACCAAGAGAATTACCGCAGAAGTATATGCATGGATCCTCGGAATCTGATATCAAGGTCAGTGATGTCACATGATGTGGCGGGGTACAGATAGATGGGAACAGACCTGGCTTTACAACACTCTTTGTCTTGATATTGGACTTCGACGGGATGATGAATTTCTCTCTGAAAGACCTCATGTGGTCTTTGTTGTCGAGCGATTGTGCATATTCGAGTGTATTTGCCTCCTCAGCGAAAGTGGGCTTAGAGGTTTGTTGCTCTTCAGGCATTATGGATCCCATTTTAGCGAAGCGAGGTGAGAAAGAGATAAACAAATCGTTGGAATTGGCGAGAAGGCTTGATTATTTGATTGAGATGCTCGATGTGGTGAAGATGGTGTGAGAATTAATTGATGGCATCCTGAACCTTTCACTTTGTACCCCGCTCGGAACTTCACGTCGTCACTGCCAGCCAGTATCACCGCTTCCTTTCGGCTCAAAATCTCTGAGAAACGTGGTCCGTCTTGGCTCGGATTCATCCGTGGTCTGGTCCGTGATCATCGCTACTGTATCCGTGTGAGTATCCGCCTTGTTTTCGCCGAGTTCGAGCCACTTCTTCCGATCACATGATCCGCATGTGCGAACTTCGTTCGCGAAACCAGTGTCACCTGAATGTTACAACCAAACATGTGACCCATATCCCAACAAGTTGTTGCATGGTGCTTCGACCAGATACTATCCCTGGTCCGCTTGCCTGTGTTGTAGTTGTCTTCAAGAGGCAACAGCAAAATGAGGTAGATACCTACCATATTTAAACTGCCATCCTTTGGCAGTTCATCAGAGAAGTTTATTCTTTCGTCCATTTCATTCCGTAAGTATTGGCCTTTCCGATTCTTGCAAGGCAGGGTAGGGTGGTGGGTGTGTTACACATCGCAGTATGTACGATTGGCGCACTAAGCGCCAGCCTGATCGATGAAGTGAGGCGCGGGATGGCTCAATATGTACTCCTCCTTGTTTGGAAATCTCCCTCACTGCCACGAACAACATCCTGCCTTTCTAGAAAGTAGGCGATCTGGCTTTGGCATGTGGCATCGTCAAGAAGCACAGCCTGTGTTATCATCTGCTCAGAACTGCTGCAAATATGCGCCTTTTGAAATTCACGCCTGATGGCAACCTCAGCCTCACCGAGTTCTCGAGCCATCAACTCCCACAGTATGCTATATTGTCTCATACTTGGGGAAAGGATGGAGATGAGGTTACATCCCAAGAGATTCCTGTTGACCCCCGAAACAAGGCTGGATATGCAAAGATCGAGTTCTGTGGGAAAAGAGCAGCGGAAGACGGTCTAGAGTACTTCTGGGTGGATACCTGTTGCATCGATAAAACGAGCAGTGCGGAGCTTCAGGAGGCTATCGGACCCTATGTTTCGATGGTATCGTGACTCGACCAAATGCTATGTGTACTTGACAGATGTTCTAGCGACCGGAGATCTACTTGACCCATCATTGCAGCCATGGCAATCAGCCTTCCGGAAAAGTCGATGGTTTAGCTGGGGCTGGACACTCCAGGAATAAATTGCGCCCCTGTCAGTCGAATTCTTTTCCTCGGACGGTAAACGGCTTGGTGATAAGCAATCGCTGAAACAACAGCTTCATGAGATCACTGGAATTGCAATCTCAGCTCTTCAAGGGGGAGACCTCCTCAGCTTCAGCGTTCCAGAACGATTGACATGGGCAGAAACACGTCAGACCAAGCGCGAGGAAGACGAGGCATACTCACTGTTCGGCATTTTTGACGTCAGAATGTCACTCGATTATGGCGAAGGAAAGACCACTGCGTTCGAAAGGCTGCAAGAAGAAATATGCAAGCATGCCGGAAAGCGGCACCGCGACGAGGTCTAACAGGCTTTTCACACTTCCCTGAAGCGATTCAAGGCGTAAAGGGGTTTATCCTCCTTTATGGCTTCCGCTTCTTATCGTCATCCCGTAATACCTGAAGTGGCAGGGCTAGCCCATGGCATTGACACCGAGACCAAGGTATCACTCATAGAACAATTCTACTTCACCAAATTCGATGAGAGATTGACAAGTCTAACTGCCGCACAAGGAAAGACTTGCCGCTGGTTCCTCACTACTGCCGAATACATGTCCTGGAACGACACAGATCAGCGGCAAGACCACGGCGGTTTCCTTTGGATCAAAGGTCATCCCGGTACTGGTAAGTCAACTTTGATGAAGCTCCTCTTTGAAGAGAAGAAGCTCAACATAAAGCACGATCCCTCACGAATAATCTTATTCTTCTTCTTCCTCGCACGAGGTACTATCGAAGAGAAATCAATAACAGGCCTCTACCGATCACTTCTTCATCAGCTGTTTGCAAAGCAAGTCGACTTGAGAGAGACTTTAGAATGGATGACAAATGATGGCGCCAAAAGTGTTCAACGGAATGGATGGAGCGAGGAGACTTTGAAGCAGACCATGGTCCATGCTATCAAGAAGCTTGGTTCGCGGTCGTTAACCATATTCGTCGATGCGCTTGATGAATGTGATACCACTCAGACTGCGAACATGGTGGCCTTCTTCGAGGAGTTATGCGACTTCGCGGAGGACTCGCAAGTTCGGTTACAAGTTTGCTTCTCTAGCCGACATTATCCAACTGTTATGATCCAAAAGGGGATTAAAATTACTCTGGAACACCAAGTTGGGCATAAAGATGACATAGAACAGTACGTGAAATCTAAGCTAAAGATAGGCAAGTCAAAGCCAGCCGAGTCACTTCGCTCCGAGCTCCTCGAGAAGTCTTCTAGCATTTTCCTCTGGGTCGTCTTGGTTCTTGATATTCTCGACTCTGAATACCCGGATAGCTCGGGGTCCATCAAAAAGATCCGTGATCGTTTGAAAGAAATCCCGCAAACATTGACTGATTTGTTTGAGCTGATCCTTATCCGTGATGGGGACAATCTCGATCGTCTCCAAATTTGTCTCATGTGGATCCTCTTCGCGGCTCGTCCTATGAAGCCGGAAGAACTTTACTTTGCTGTCCAGTTTAAGCTCGACAAAGAATGTTCTGGTATTTGGGATGAGGAAGACATGGACCTGGATCAAATGAAATACTATGTGAGAAGTTCTTCAAAAGGCTTAGCAGAGGTGACTCGAAACAAAGCATCTGAAGTCCAGTTCATCCACGAATCTGTTCGAGACTTTTTACTTGGAAGGTATGGACCACAATGGTCCGGGATCCCCGGAAACTTTGTTGGTCATAGCCACGAGCATCTGAGAAACTGCTGTTTTGCTCAGGTGAATGTTTCAGCACTACTCGACAATTCTACACTGCCAAATATTATCAACGCTACACAGTTGCGGGAAACTATCTCTCCATTCCTCGGGTATTCACTTCATAATATTCTTCACCACGCCAAAATCGCCCAGCAGAACAATATAAATCAAGGGGACTTCCTACATCACTTCCCCGTAGAGCGATGGACCGTTCTTAGTAGCTTTCTCGAAAAGTACGAAGTGCGAAGGTACAGAGGTGTTACAGTTGGCCTCCTATACATCCTTGCCGAGAAGAATCTTGCCGACCTGATTCAAATCCATCCCGGGAGGGGCTCTGCTTTTCTCATTGAAGATCAACGCTATGGGTGTCCACTATTTGCTGCATTAGCAACCAGCAGCAACGAAGCAGTTGAAGCAATATTAGAGGCTCAGCTGGCAGACACGCCTACTTCGTCTCAACTTCGAATCTTCTGGGGGCAGTCTTACCACGACGGGCATCCGTGGCTCAAACAAAAGCGTCAAACTGAAGTTATACCGCGGGCAAAGACCATTTTTGAGCGTGGATTTGTTTTCTCGCAGACAAAGAGTGTCTTCCATTACATAAAAGAGAACCGAGTTGAGGTTCTCATTGCATTCTATCTCATAAACGTAGCAGATGTCGATTTCCGCAAAATAAACGACACGACGCCGTTGTCATGGGCAGTTGATCAAGGCTATGATTCTGCAGTAAAAGTGCTTCTCGAGAAAGAGGGCGTCGATGTAAATTCAAGAGATCATGGCTTTTCTACACCGCTACTTATAGCAGTGACCAAAAGAAATAGAGCCATTGTCAGCTCGTTTTTGGGGAAAAAGGGTGTCGATGTGAATGCTACGAATTTCGGAGGACGCTCGCCGTTGTGCCAGGCAATTGAACAGGAAGACGCAGGGATAGTGAAGCTATTCCTAACGAGACAGGACATCCGAGTCAACTACAGAACTCCCTCCGGTATTGCACCACTAGACTTCGCCGCAACGGGGGAGACACCTCCATGGTAAAGCTGCTTCTCGCAAGAACGGACATTGACATAAATTGGGCAAATCGCTTGGGGAAAACAGCACTGGATTATGTAGCTCAAGGTAGACATTGGGACACAGTCCAGCTACTGCGTTTGCGAACTGAACATGAAGACCCTCTTGCGCCCAAAATTTCGGACAAGGAAGAATTTGCCTAAGGAGAAGTTGTATCGTGATTTGAAGTCGGCCTGTACGCATTTCCGCCTCTCAATATGTTTTATGAGTGCTCTCATCTTGCCGATCGACACTGACACTTTCCGAAGTCACAAACTGGTTGAATGAGTCCTCAATTATCCAAAAGGAATGGTCGCTTAAATGCTAGTACAAAAGACTTGAGAGTACTCGAGTCATTCGGAGGAGTTCGGGACGTGTTGAGACCGTAGGGCTAAAGGATTGTTTCTGACACAAAATATGTCGCGGTGCGGCTACGCCCAGCAATGGATACCGCTTCCGCATCCGGCTCATCCGGACCCTCTCTTCGAAATCGGGATTCGTGTCTTGATTAAGATGGAATTCTATCAGCCGCTTTGATCCGACTTGGTGTCATCTGACATGTTGAGTGATTTGAGTGTTCTTTTCGCATCTGGTAAACTAGGAATTCTTCCATCATTTGGAAGGTTTGTCCTACCTCTATAAGCAACATCCAGCCACACCACTCAAACACAACATTTAATCCGCCATACATTCTCTTCAAGTGGCTACTCCCAGTAACTCTTGTTGGCACCAAAGTCTGAAAACTCAATATGCTCGGTCCTTTAAATGTTAAACTGGCAGAGTATGGCGTCTCGACACGAAATGGTTTCTTACCAGACCAACCTCCGCTCATAGAATTAAGCGATCCCTACTATGAGAGCTGGGAGATTGTTCTCTCTAAACTACCAACACTTCTCAAAAACGCTTCTTTAAGGGGCCAAGTCGATCAGTTACCCATCCTCTCAACATCATATCTCAGAACCGAAAGTGAATTTCAAAGAGCATACCTCATCCTCTCCTTCTTCACACACTCCTACATCTGGGAAGCCGGCGGACCATCACAAGTAAGTACCCCATTTAATACCAAAACCAATCACCATCTAACACAAACAGCGTCTCCCACCCTCAATCTCCGTCCCATTCCTAGAAATCGCAACCCACCTCGGTCTCCCACCCACAGCCACCTACGCGGCATTCAACCTCTGGAATTTCGCCTCCATCTCCGGCCTGAACGACTTCACCGACCTCTCCGACCTCCGCAGTCTCCACACCTTCACCGGCACCAAAGACGAAGAATGGTTCTACCTAATCTCCGTCGCCATCGAAGCCTACGGCGCAAAGATAATCCCCGCGATGATGACAGCCATCGACGCCGTCCGCGCCAACGACTCCCTCGTCGTCGCTTCCGCACTCGAAACCTTCGCGCTGAATATCAGAGAAATCGCTATCATCCTCAATAGGATGGATGAGCATTGCTCGCCGAAGGTTTTCTATGATGAGATCAGACCGTTTTTAGCAGGGAGCAAGAATATGGTTCTTGCTGGGCTGCCGAATGGGGTTTTTTATGATGAAGGCGAGGGGAGGGGAGAGTGGAGACACTATAGTGGTGGGAGCAATGCTCAGAGTTCTCTGATACAGTTCTTTGACATCGTGCTTGGTGTCGAGCATCATTTGACCAAGGGCTCGAAAGCTCGAAATGGGTTTCTCTCCGTAAGCTATATCTCATTCACCCCACTAAAAATCCCTTTCCGATCTGACGGGAGCAGGAAATGCGCAATTACATGCCAGGTGGCCACCGCGTCTTCCTCTCAGAAATGGAATCCATAGTCAATATCCGCGCCTACGCAGAAAGCACCTCGGTGTCTGAAGTCACGGAAGCGTATAATCTGGCAGTGAAAGAACTCGAACTATTCAGAAGCGTGCATATCCAAGTCGTGACGAGGTTTATCATCACGCCATCGAGACAGAAGGTGCCGAATGTACATCCGGGACTTAATCTTGCGATTGCGTCGTCGAATAAGGAGACGAAGGAATTGAGTGGTACAGGAGGGACGCAATTGCTTCCGTTCCTGAAGCAAAGTAGGGATGAGACTAGGGAGGCCACTTTGACGACTGCTTGATGATTGGGATGTTGACTGGAAGGTTCTGGAGTCTTGATTTGTGGAGCATGGATGGAGTTCAGGTGATTAGCATTTCTTGGTAGAAGGGCGAGCAAGTGTATATAGAAGATAGATAGAAATCGATTGGATAAATTCGATTTCGATAATGAATGATGAGTTTAAGTTACCAAAGACTACCAGCGAGAAACTTCGTTGAAAGCTTTCTATCTTAGCATCTCCAGCTCAGCCTTGGTAATGTCCAGCCAAGTCTCCAAGCTCTCCACAATAATCTTTGCCAAACCGATACCCTTTTCCCAAATATCATTATGAGTCTGGTCCACAAACCCCTTTAGCACCTTCACCCTAAGATTTGCCGTCATATTCTCCAACCTCGAATCCATACAATTGATCTGAGACGCATCAACCAATTCATCTCCACTCGAGCTGACCACGAGAATAGCCTTCACCTCCGGCCACTTGAAAGTCGAAAGATTATAGTTCGCGGGTGACGCCGAGTCCCAATCACTGACTTCATGGCCGAATGCACTAACGAGAAAGTCCTGATAGATGGGATGCGGGTTCTTGTCGCGGAGGAGACGCATATCGTAGATGCCGGCTACCCCGACAACGACCTCGGGATTCTTGAAAGGAATATCATGGGGAATCGAGAAAATCTTTCGGAGGAAAATCTGGAAAGCGAGTGTTGCGCCGCAGGAGTGGCCGACAAGTATGTATTTGCTTCCGAATCCGTACTTATCTTGCAGGAAGGAGATACCCGTGATAACATCTTGGATGTGGTCGGGATGCTTGGCTCTATTGATTTGATTGTCTGGAGTTTCTGGCTTTTGGGGATGCAATGAATGGTAGGACAGACGATACGAGATTGATGCGATGTATCGGACGTTGTCGTCAATGAGCTTTGTACTTGATGGGTTCTTGAAAAGTTCGCGAATAGCAGGTCTGATACTGGTGTCGGTGACCGCAGGATCTCGCCATGCTCCTCCGTGGATGTATCTGGTGATGGTTAGATACTACGTCTCTTCTTCATTTGGGTTTGGAAAGTGTTTACATGATCCATACCCCCTTTCCAGCCGGAAGTCGTGCAGACTCTTCTCCCCATCGACGACGATACACGCTCACTTTCTGCAGGTCGTGATCACCGTAGCTGAAGTCTTCTTGCTTGATTTCGAGCGCTTGGCTAAATTGTTCGGGGACCTTCACTGGGAGCCTTAAGCCTGAATTTGCGACTGAAGACATGTTTGTACACGTGATGAAAGTATTGATTTGATAATCACGACGTGAGATATCCCACTTTAGTGATGAAATGGGAGCTGGCTGATGATGAAGGATGGGAAAGCTCGGGGAAGACGATTAGATCTATGTTCAAATCCAGGCATTGACTATTCACTTGTATAGAAGGAGCGAGCGCGAGTTGTGACGATAGATTCCGCTCAATTCCTTCCTTATAGGTAAGTCTTCGACCTCTCAGGAAAATTGAGGCAGCAAGACGCAACTTCCAAAACAAGAACCTAGCGACACTTCTTACTCTGACTTGAAAGAATACTGATGACGAGGATTAATTTCGATCTATCAGCTTCGAGGTCGCCGTGTGGTTCACAGATAAGGCTGACTCGACAGTGCTTCGAAGTTCGAAGTGTTGTTCACCACGGGATATCTTCGGTTGAAGGGATGAAGACGGAATCGGAAGCGGAAAGAAATCTTGGCTGCACCTTTACCTATCGGCACCGGATCTTGTAGCGTCAACTTGAATTTCACAACCGAAATTACCGAACAGAAGCGGAAGTCGAACAACCGGACGTATAAATGGTGCGATCTTCTAGTTCGAACACAAAGCAGCTTGGTCAGAATCCACTTGATGATATTGATATTAACTGCTAAGCAGTAAAATGTAAAATACCTGAAAATGTTGGTCGAAGTCATGAGATCGAGCGAGGCCAGGCCAAAACAATTTATCCTTGGCGAAAGTAGTATCGGCAAGCACGATTTTAATGTAAAAAGTCGGGTTTAAGTCAGGAAAATATCACAAGAAATTGCTAGAAGCAATGTTTTCGAGTCACGTAACAGTTCGATGATTTTACTCAAGTAATGAGATGATGATGAATGCACTACAAGTCTACAGACATTGCTCCGGCGGAGAAGAAATGGCCTCGCATCGGACTATAACTATCACCTGTATACAGCCATAAATACTTTAGAGGTTCAGGCAGCTCATCTCTTACTCCCTTTCAAGCACTTCTGTAACTTCAACATCTCATTTAATGTCTCGAAAACCAGGTTTGTATTGTAACAAATGTTCTCCATGTTTTACCGTATCCGGCCTAGACTAGGCCGGCTCGACCCGACCGACGTCAACCGGCACGATTATGAAACACCAGCCAGCGCAGGATACATCCGCACACCAATAACCCCAACAAAATACACACAACACCATGTCTTCCGAACGTCCAGCGAAGCGCATCCGTCAAGCTTGTGAACCGTGTCGGTATGCATCCGTCCTCTTCCGCTTCTTGGAGACTTAAGCTAATCAGATTCCCAAACTAGTCGCAAGAAGTCACGCTGCCCTGGCGAAAAGCCAGTATGTTCTCATTGCGCTCGTCTCCAGCAGAATTGCTATTATGCTGATGAACGGCCTGAAAACGACAGAGTGAGCGTCACGCCTTCTCCGCAGGTGGCGCAACATAGACCGACGAGTTCGGTAACTGGTGATGGCAGAGTGGTACGTGTTTTGAACGGTGTATCCTGTTGTTGTCGAAGCAGACCTGTCGCCTGAAAATGACCACATTTTAAAGTCATCAAGTATTCTTCCGTCTTCAAGGTATTACTTTGGTGGTGTCCAGCAAGATTTTCGCGACTCTGAACATCCTATTGATAGGATATTTCTCTTAGTACCAGTTTAAAGTCACACCATCAATTGATGACTTTATGAGGGAATCGTCTTCCTTTTGCCGAAAACTATTTCCACGGCCTTGGAGTGTTCGAGATCGGAATCAGGATGATGTTGATGTTAGTAAAGTCATTGTATATTTCTTTGACTTTAAAGAATCACTCTATCATCCTGGGATTTAGACTCAAAGTCGCGAAGAGACTGCTGGACCTTGCCCAGGTAACAATTCAAAGTCAGATGAATATTTGAATTTAGTAACTTTGAACGTTTGCTTCGCCCATGCCGAATATGCCCATCGTTGAATTATAATTCTGAGAGATTGGGGTCGTGATTATGATGCTGACTGTAGTAGGAGGATCGCTTGAGTTTCCTGGAAAACAAACTTTCTGAAGTCCTTGCGAATCAAACTTCGCTGAGCAGAAGTGCTTCAGTGCACGTTTCGAAGTCGCCCCGGCGGGCGGTAAATCATGAGAGACCAAGTCCTAGATCATCATCTGATAGGTAAACATCGCTGTGTCTTTTGCGAGCTGGCTCTAAGTCGTGTAGAAATCTCCCTCCTTGGAATGTAATTCTTGGGGCAGCTGAGTTATATCTACAGTACTGCGATTGTCAACCACTTCCCTTATTCCAACGCTCGAGCTTCATTCGAACTCTGAGGGACCGGAGACCAGAAATTCTCTTCTCGATCCTGGCTATAGCATTGAGATTTACAGAAGATACCCAGTCTCGAAACGCCCATCTGAAAGCTATCGATGGGTATGTTGAAGCTGCCAGAACGATAATCTCCAAACAAGTGTTCGATGGAACAGTTGAATTATCAACAATACAAGCATTATGTCTTCTGACAGTTGTCGACTTTACAGGTATGTTCATCTTATCTCATCTCATCTCATCTCTATTCAATGCTGGGCGGGTCGTCTACAAAAGAAGCCTGAATCAAAGTCCTCTACTGGCTTGGCGACTTTCAGTATACCAGCAGAGTCAAAGTACTCAATGATTTCATGACATTCATTCATCACCAACTTGAAGTTCTAGCATGATTCTGTGACTTTGGATTGTCACTTTAACAAGGAATCTACACCTCGGATGGCAACAGAGCTCTCCTCACTGGCGACGAAATCGCCCAACCTCAATTACTAACCCTCACGCTGACCTTCCCAGATGGCCACACACGAAGAGCAAGCATCCACTGCTCCCTCGCCATGTCCCTAGCCCACAACGCGTCTCTAACATCAGAACCACCCACCACTCTCCCCGCCTCACAAATCGAAGAACGCAGACGATGTTTCTGGTCCCTCTCCCTGGTGAAACGTCTCCACGGTGCCGATTTCATGGTCCTCGACTTTTCAGCCAAAGACAATTTCCCCTGGTACCCATCCACAACAAGCGAGCCTTTATCACCAGGCCGCGAATCTACAGCAGGCCACCAATCTAAATCCGCTCGTAATGATGAGCAAGGCCAAGTTCAAGGTCCAGATAAAGGAATCGTCGCTTACGCGATCCAATTAAGCGAGGTTTGGTTCAAGATCACACGGTATGCTCGACGACGAGGCAAACCCAGTAGTCTGCCGCCCTGGTCTTCACAATCAGAATACGCTACAATTCTAGCTCACCAAATGGATTTCGAGACCCGAATGCCGTTTAAACATCGTTTCGAGCCCGCGAAATTCTCACAACGTTCCATTGAACATCTCAGCGCCAATAGAGATTACTGGGGCCCATGGCTGTTCATTCAGTTTCTATACCATACCAACCTCTGTCTTCTCAACCACCCACTCCTTCTCTCATTACGACTAAGGAATTTCAAATGCGTCATCCCCGAAATCTTCCTCCAGCATACGAGCGAGCTTATCAGTAGTCATGCGAGTTGGGTGATAAATTTCATCGATATGCTGGCAAGCAAGGAGTTTCGAGTCACAGACCCTTTTCTCGGTCATTGCGTCGCTATTATCGCCACGATCTACCTCCAGGAAAGCTTTGTCGATGACCCGGGCACGAGAAGTGAGAAGCAGGGTTGTTTTGAGAAATGTCTGACGTTCATCCATGGTTTCGGCGAGCAGTGGCCTCATCTTAGTCGAATTGTACGTCTTCTCTCTCCTCACAGTCATAATAACTCCCCGTTTTACACATCCAAAGCTTATCCATAAATACCGGGTATACAAATTAGCAGCAAGCTAACCATTCCCTCCCCCATCTCCAGGCAACTAAACTCCAAACCCTCTCGTCGACCGTCTCATCCACCTACGTCGCCTCGGAAGAAGCAACCCGCCAAAACCGCAAACTACTCATCGACCTCGGTCAATTCTTCGAAGTCCTAGAATACTCTTCTTCATCCGAACTACTTCCCTCCTCCTCGCCCATAACAAAACACCAGCTCTTCGGCCCCTCGTTGCAAAGCGCGCCGAGGGTTGGAAAAGGAAGTATAGAGCAGACGCAGACGAGCGTCCTGCCGATGCCGACGAGAGTCGAGAGGCAGGAATTCGGGAATTCAACCCCGACGCCGGGTATGGTACATGGACCCGAATCCGAATCCGAATCTGAGCTGCGAGAGGCCGGTGCAGAATATGGTGTTGGGTCTGGGCTCAGTCCTGATACGTCCATGGGAAATGGTGTTGATATTAATGCTGGAGCAGGTATGGCAGCACTGCCGTTAGTCTACTCAGATGACGAACTTGCTGTTCTGGCCGAGAGTTTCTTTCATCAAGGTCAGAGGAATGACTATGATGGCACTGGAACGACGGATTGGTGGAATCAACTTTGAGTATGATGCACTCGGCATAATTGCATAATCAGGCGGTGGGGGGTGGGGAGCTTAAGCAAGAAAGGGAATCAAACCAAGCAACTGGAAAGAACAGGGAACACTACAGCTAGTTATATATCCATTCTGTTCTCAGCTCATAGATTTTTTATCTTTATTTCATGACGCGAAAGTAAGTCTGCGCATTCGCTTTAGCACAAAAAGAGGACATCCGTGAATATAAGGAGTGCTCCACAACCTAGCTAAAGCCTAGGGTATCACCTTCAAGTTAGTCAATCTTAACTTCGTAAGGACATACCCTAAAAAGCCGCGATAAATCAATAGCACACCCAACCCAAAAACAGTTGAAACCTTTCGGGCATCCTTTTCTTCCCAGAAGAGACGAAACCACTAGCCCTTACATTATTGTGTAAATTTCTCCATAGCGATTAAGAAAAAGAGTATGGTAGGTTTGTATTTTCAATAAGAAAGTATGGCAGAATTGTCTTTGACCGTTCTGATTAAGCCCCTCCTCTAAAGCAAAGAGCGGGAGAAAAAAATCTTCTCTACTGTACTTTGTCTCTCTTCATGGATTCACTACTTCTCGAATCTCGTGTTTATACATTTCCATACGTGATAATAATGGAAAAAAAAAATAGTGAAAAGCCATGAAGAGACATAGATCTATCTACATTAGTAAACACCATCTCTCTGGCTTTGAACCCTGATCTACCATCTCGAATCCTTCTTGATGTGATATACCTCTCGAAATCCTACTCATAACCCTAAAAATCAAATCTACTAAATCAGAAACATCAAGTGAACTGTGAAAACCAAAACCTAATCTTCCATTTATCTGGAAATTTCGACAGCAAAGCAAAATCTTCTTGTAATCTTTAGCGCCCGAAGAATTCCTGAAGTTTCGCTATCAGAACGAATTCAGATAGATAAGTAGATGAATATTCCCAACGCACTAACTATATCTACAGACATCTAAATCGCGAAGCGCACTTATCAACATCCTGATATAAGTGACCTTGAATACGTCATACGTTTGCGAACTAGAACTACAATATCCATCAAAGGGACAGCTATCTTATAGATGAACACAGCAAGCAGTAAAAGAATATCATCAATTCAATCATCAGCCAGCGGAACTCGTAGTCTTGCATCGTGAAGAACCAATAGATAAACTACAGAAAATGGACTGGAGATGAGAATCACCAGAGCGGCAGAGTCCCAGGAAAGGGGCTTCCGACGGGGTTTCCTAGACCAAGAAGGCTTCTTGTCGAGAAACGAGTCAGGAGCTCCGGATGGTACGAAACAGTAGATTAAATACAAAGTAAGGATATAAATTCCAACCACTCCCATGCCGCCACTGCGACCGACGACTGCCCTGGGTTATGTATACTAAGAGCTTACTTATCTGGAGTATACATTTCCTTAAATCGACCGGTTCTCAACTCCCTAGTTATACATTACCTTGATAAGCTACAGTAGCGTCGATACCGAAGGTCCCGGTCCGGAACTCAGAATGCAACGAGGTAGGTAGTTCTTATATCGAGTACGTACCTGATCAGGAAGAATAAGAAGATTCTTACCCATTGTTGAGAGAAGAGAAGCACTATTATCCAGATAAGATTGTCCGGTAGTGAGTTTCTTACCAAGACTTTCGATACAGTAAGCTTGTCGGTTGAATAGTTTTTTTGCTATTTGAAGCGTAACGCAATCTAGTCGCCGTGGATGGCTTGACTCGATCCGTGGTAGTATGCTCAATATTACATATAACCCCTCCTGTATCCGTCCTCAAATATCTCCCATCTCCCATCTCCCATCTCCCATTTTCCATCTCCCCTCCCCTATTACAGTCCCTATCAAACCATAAGCACCACACCACAGCACCACAGCACCACAAGTCTCAAACCACAAACCATAAACCACAAAGCTCAACTCTAGCCTCGCACCTATATTCAACAATAATATCTCCTAAGAATCTCAACGTGGACAAGGACCGATATAAAAACTCCTCCAAGCCTCTCTGAGGCTCTATTTATAATACCCCCCTTCAAGTCACTCGGTAATATAGTCTTGATTTCCTGCTTGGATGAGAGAGGATTATAATATAGTACCAAGTTAACTGACTGTGACTCTGTATCAGAGGTTCTAATTCAGGATTGATATAGACTGTACACACAGGCATGATGGGGATTTTTCTTCTTCTTTTTTTCCCTTCTTTTTTTCTTTCTTCCTTTGTTCGTTTATTCCATCTCTCCTGACATCAACGATCGCAGGAAAATCATATTTGATACTTCACTAACTTCAAAGACTAAGAAGACAATATTTTGCAATATAACATCATATTCTAATTTTTTTTTTCGGTGAATTTCTGCGAGAATCATGGACGTGGTGACCCTGTTGAGCCGGTCATTGTAAGTGACGCATGAGATGAGATGGATGGGATAAGAGGGGATGGGATGACATTGGAAGAGAGGGAAAGAGATAGATGAGATTGGAAGGGAAGATATTGGAAGAGATAGGAAGAGATGCACAGGGTAGGATGATATAGGATGAACAACCAGAGCTAGATAATAACACTAGTCAGTCCTAGCTAGCCAAGCGAAATCTCGAAGCCCTTCTCCCCTAACTACGACCACGACTACCAATCATCGCAAGATATAACATATCATATCATATTACTCACTCACTTGCCTATAGAGAATAAACACCAGTGAAATGTAAGCAGCAAGAGATAACAGGTGCTTCCTCCCTTCCTTGCATTGAATACCACAAACAACACGACAATATATACAATACAATATACAGCATAGATAAATACACACAATGTAACATTATATAAACTCCTCCTTCTATCCGAATTTCCATTCCAGCAACTCGAACTTTGCTCGCGTACTTTGTACATCTCTCAAAACACGGATGCCTTCCTTCAAGGTATATACCACAGCTATCCACACATCACATCCATCACAACCCATCACGTATCCACCTCACACCTACAGCATACATCGCATATCAACAACCCACTTCCTCACTCTCACTCTCACGCCTTCCCCGCACCCCTAACCATACCCATCCACTCCTCTTCGCTCACACTCACACCCGCACTCAACCCACCCTCCACAACCCCCTTCACCATATCTCCACTTTCACACCCAAACAGTTTCCCCTCCAACCCCACCAAGTAAGCCACAGCCGCCCTGACCAACACAGCATCGCCCTCGAAAACCACCACGTCCCATAGCCTCGTAACCTGATCCAGCGACAAGTTTTGCGTAAACAAGCTCGTGAACATGTCACCCAGATAAGTGGAAGGTTCCAGGTTCAGGGACTTGAGGTGTTTGGCGAGACGAGGAGATTTCAGTTTGAGTGTTGAGAAGAGGAGGGAGTAGGTGCGAAATATGGATCCAGGGTCTGAGGTGTGAAAGGAGTGTGCGAGGGGGCGGTTTAGGAGGTTTGAAAGGGCGGAAAAGGTTGAGGAGGGGGTGGGGAGGTTGAGGAGGAGGAGAGCTGCTATTGTCTGTTTTCTGAATTAGCGAAGGTCTAATAGTTTGGAGGTTGGACATAGAGGACATGTAAAAGGGAGTGGAGGGCAACTTACACTAGTCCCAGGCACATAACCAATATCACTCCTATACATGGCATACGCCCTCAACACGTCCCTTAAAGTCTCATGCAACGGCCCCCCTTTCTGGAATATCCTCAACTCTTTATACGTCCCCTCCACATCCTCTTCAATCCTCTTCAACCAGCCCTTTTTCGTTTCCTCATCCGGACTCAGTCCACTACCCCGCTTGATCGTCTTTTCCAACGCCTGCGCTCTCCTTAAAGCAGCCACGTAACTGGAGTCTGACAAACCGAGCTGATTCCCTATAGCCTTCTGCCATACAACACCGCGAGATCGGGGCGCTATACCACGCCACCAGAGTTCGCGAGTCCGTTTCTGAGATGTAACGGCGTCCCAGTTGGGAAGGACGTGTTCCTCCCATATTCGTAACAGTGAAGAGGCGGTATCGTCTCGGCAGGTGGTTTGGACTTTGCTTTGCGCTTCTTTCTTCCTCTCCGCTTCCAAGGCTGAAGCCATCATCTTTTGATACTCTTTGAGATGACGTTTCTCTTCTGCTGGATTCTTCGGTGGCAGCCATGAAGGTCGTGTGCGTGAGAGGACGGCTTCTTTTTCTTTGGAGATCGGATGGGGATCGATCATTATTTCTGTTCTTCTTAAAGGCGGGAGTTCGGCGATGGCGGATTTGACTCTTTGTTTTGTGTCAGAGTTGAGGCGAGGTTTGGTGTTGAAACTCCGCCGTTGCATAGGATCATTCTCCACATGCTCAGCGTGTGCTTCGAGAGCTTCCGTTAGATCTTTGGCTTCCTGGTTCAACTCCTGTAAGGCAGCAGTCCAGCTCTTGGCTCTGCCTTTGGTCGGGTCATTATTGCCGTTATATGGCGGACTCGTAACCGCTCTATGCATATTTGTCCTCGGACTCCTCAATTCTCCTTGTTCGGCCGGGCGAGGCGATGTCCCGTTCCCTATACTCCTCACTCTCTCCTTTGGTTGTCTTTCAGGACTCGTGGCTGCGGAAGGAGGCATACTCTTCGTGCGTTCGCTTGCTGGTCTCGGGGACATGGGGACGTTTTCCAGAAAGCAATCGTCTGGCACATCATCCCCATCATCTTCGTCACATTCCAACTCCAGCTGTTCGGCAGTTTTGCGTTCGCGGTTCGCTTGCCAACTACCTCGACGAGTTTTCAATGCGTTGATAGTAGAGAGGTTCTGCATTCCGCGTGGGACGTTCGGGCTCGAACTCCTTGTCCGCTTCATCATCGCTGATACGCCTGGGCTGCTCATTTGTCTCCTCATTCCTCCAGCGCTGCTACTGCCATTTTGTACAGGTTGTAATCCCAATCCAGAACCACCCCCATCCGTCACACTCCTAATCTGACCCCTCAAACTCGGCATTGCCGGTCTGCCCTTTGTTGCCGTCAATTCGCGATTGTGCTGCGCTCGATTCCCATTCGTTTGAGCCATGGGGACACGCTTCTTCGCATTCGCCGAGTTCCTCAGATCGTAGGTAAAGGAAGCATCATATGGGTTGCTGGTTGTTTTAACTTCGAATGTGCCAATCTGTGCCTCGTTCCGCGACTCGTCATCCAGTCCTATGTCTTCGAAATTCCCTGCGTCTTCCGATATGGTACTGTGGTCGGATTGGTAGGAGGAATGGAAGGAGGATGATTTCGAGGATTTCGAGCCTGTGAGTTCGGGTGGTGAGCCTGGCATGTATGTTCCTGGGATGGACGAGGCGAGGCCGGCATGGCTGGTGAAGGTCATCGCATCTTCGTAAGATGTTGTTGGGGGACGGATGAGAACTCTTTGTAAAGTAGCTATGTTGGCGGTTGGTGATCGTACTGATCAAATGTCCTTGATGATCTCGTCTTGCTTGGTGTCGTGGCGCGGTGCGGTGCAGTGCAATGCAGTAGCTAACCCAAGTACCAACGTACCTCTGTGTGTGTGATCGGTCAGGCGTGGAAAGTTCGGATAGGCTGTTTCAACTGGTGATCTGATGAGACGTATCTGATGTCGTTGATGGGATCGAATGGGAGGAAGATACTGGTAGGAGCCGGGAGAGGCGCGGGGGGAAGATGGAACAATGGGTGTCTGAATGTTGACTCGTGAAGGAAGAAGTAAATATGATTAGACGAAGGCGTAACGATGAAGGAGGGTTGAGTTTGAGAGATGCGATGAATTGATTAGTGATCGGTGGGTAGGTGGGTAGGTAGGTAGGTAGGTATTATTGGAATGGATTGAGGTTGCTGTAGAAGCCGTGGGGGGTGAGGAATAGCAGGAGTTGTTCGTGAAAGGCAAATATGTAATAGGGAGAGAGATGATTTCAATTAGAATAGGTAGGTAGGTAGGTAGATAGGTAGGTAGTAGGCCGGCAGGTAGGTAGGTAAAGAGAGACGACAGTTGGTTGTTGATATTTGATCGAGGAATGTAGAATGAAGTAAACAAGAATGGCAAAGAAGAAGAGGATCTGGATCAGGGCCAGGATGGCTTCAATTCCCTACCCTCTCTTTCCTGCTTCTGAACTGATCTTCCACTCTGCCAGCCGACCGACGCTGCTTTCTGTGCTGGCTGGCTGGACTAGGCCAGGCCAGGCCCATTGGCAGGTTCTCCTTCAATCCTGCCTGTGCCCTGTTGGCCCTGCCCTGCCCTGCCCTGCCCTGTTGGGTTTGGTATTATTGGTCTTGCTTTGCCCCTGAATAGCTAGCTGACTGCGCTAAGATTGCACTGTCAGGCTGTTAACAGTACTCTGTACTGTATTGATCTGCGGCCGCACGGCGTGATCGAGATCAGGACGGGGGCTCGGGGAGATAGATCTTGGGATAGATGGATTGCCCGTTGATAGGCTGGATGAAATAGTGTAAATTATCAGACCGACGGGAAAAGGCTGTCTGGTCTATGACAGTCATGTCGAGGTTGGATGAAGGGAAGGAGGTTGTGAATTTGGCGTGATGTGAGCTGGGTATATCAGTCAGGTGTGTATTATAGATGGATTTCGCGCTGCGTATTACTTATATTTGAGAATGGGGCATTTGTGCGGAGGGGAATGAATGAATGATTGATTCCATTCGCATTCGCATTCGCAATCAAAACCCAGAAACCAGAAGGCAGGCAGGGCATGCATAGGGAAACTCAATCCAGCCAACGCCAACACCAACCAACATCTCCCTCTCTCTGTACAGTATTATTGTAAGCAAGCACTGAGCAGCAAGCAGCGAGCACAACACAATCATGCTTTCTTTCCTGCCCGCATATCGCATCATGACCATGACTATAACTATGACTATGACTATGACTATAACCAGTTTTCGGGTTTGGAGGCAAGTTTATCGAAAGAATCTCTCTTGCTGTTGGTCAGCGCTGCGTGCGTAGGTTGGTAGGTTGGTAGGTTGGTGGTAGCTCTTACAATACAATAATATCTATCGGTGATGCATGGCTGCGACTCGTGCAAGGTGCCCGGCCGTGTCGTGTGTGGCGTAAATCAAATCAAATCAAGACAAGACAAGACAAGACAGACAGACAGACAGACAGACCAGTAAGAGCGAAGTAGCTGGCTTACACCATGACCTACAGTACAGTACAGGAGAGGGCTGGCGAAGAAGAAGAAGAGGAAGATAAGAGAAGGGCCTTCCTTCAACACGTGAAATACCCAATATCGACAAAGAAGTATATTCTTCGTGGTAATCGAAAATAGACACATGTATGTAAAGAAAGCAATTGCTCATTGACAAAGTGGAAAACTCCCAAAGTTGAAGAAAAACCCCCCACCGGCGGGAGGATTTAGAACTTCAGCGATGAAGATGAAAACTGCCTCTACCTTTCCACCTATCCTATCTTCCTTCTGCCCACCCACTCACTCACTCACTCACTCACTCACTCACTCGGACTCGGAGTATAAGTACTGATAACCAAGACACAGAAGTTTTCAATTAAATGTCTACCGAACCCGGGCTTTTGCGCAAGCATAAAATATACCGCCACCTGATCATTCGATGTCAGGTATATACTTATAATACCCAGCCAAGGAGTCACCTCATCTCAATCCTTTTTGCTGTTTCACACCCCGCTCGATCCATTCCTGATTCTTCTTATCCTCGGAGGCAGATCCCGTGATCTTCAACGTTAACTTGGGCTTTCGCTCAATCTCTATCGATCGATCAGATCGCCTTGTGCTTGGGCTTGGGGGAACGCATAGAACCTAGTTTTGAATCATGAATGGCAATGCGCGCGCGCGCGGGCGGGGGGGGGGGGGGGGGGGGGGGGGGGAAGGGGGGGGGGGGGGGGGAGGGGGGGGGTGG
>FJVC01000687.1:43151-76609 GCA_900074895.1 Rhynchosporium secalis
GGAGGAGAAGGGAGAGAGAGAGAGAGAGAGAGAGAGAGAGAGAGAGAGAGAGAGCCGCTGTACCTGTCTTTGACTGAGGGTTGCGAAAGTATCGCTCGTACATAGATTAGCTTTCAATCATTACCAGATCTGCATCTTTCGAGATGTTCCTATTATCAAAAGCCATCGGGATATTCCTACAGATCTTTCTTTCAGATCTTTCTTTCAGAAGAAGACACTCGTCATATCATAGTGTCATAATCGTCTAGCAAATGGCTATCTCGTCTCAAGACCCTTGAAATAAATCACAAGTACAACTATTCATATACATATACACACTCCATAGACTCAACCTTTCCTTCCTTCTCATGGTTCGAGAAGATCAGCCCAGGAACACCTTCCCTGTCAACTTAACCTCCCCTGCTTCATCTTTTCATCTAACCACCTCAGCACCTCCTGGTAACCACTTTGTTTCTTCCTCAGCACGTCTCGGAAAGCAGTCACTACCAACCTAAGTAATTCACAAGTCAGCATTCATCCATCCTTTCATCCATCCTTTCATCCATCCATCCAGTCTCGATTCTCCTCCCCCAGAAGTTCAATAACAGAAGAGAGAAGAAAGAATGGCGGAAATAAACGGAACAAAATAATACCGGAACGGAAAGGAAAGGAGTCAACTTACGACTCAACCTCCACCCTCGTAATCCCACATTTATACCCCACATTCCTCGGATTCCTAGCTTTGGATTTCATGAGCGTGAATGCTAGATTGATCAGGTTTTCAGTAGTGCCTGTTCATCGCACCCGTCAGCCTCTTTCCTCTTGCTCCTCATCCTCCTTCCTTCCCCTTCCCTCTACCTCCCTTCCCACTCTTCGAGCGATTCAGACTTACAAATAACCATCTTCGCACTAATCTTCTTGCCCGAATTTAGTAAACAACGTCTATACGTCCACATCTTCGTGGCTGTTTCCACAAACGCGGATGAGAGGTTGGCTTTTACAGTAAGCACAGAGTTGAAGCGCGTGTCGAGGAACATGGCGTGCGCTTGGATTTTGAATGTATCTAGGAAAGAGGAAGGGGGTAAGTAAAGTAAGTCAATTGTTGATATTTGTGTGACAGAGGAGAAAAGGAATCAGTGAGATGGAAAAAAGAGCGGAAACGAGACAGGGCTTGAAGTTGGAGATTTAGATAAGAATAGAACTGGGCTTGTGAGAAGACTGAAAGAATTGGTGAAGAGGTTGGTTTGAATAGGCGACATTCTCTCGATGGAATGAAATCCTGCTTGACATAGGATACTGAAGATAGATCAAAAGCGTATGCCAAAAAAGGGGTTCGGCTCGAAAAGTAAGCAAGCACCAGCTCATCGTCTTTTGCTCAACCCAATCAACAACTCTGATCAAGCCCTTTATTGCTAGATTAAAGCACCAAATATCTATTGCCTTTCAAGGCTTAAAGGGCGTCACACAAAAAAAATGCCAGGAAGGCAAAAGACATACAACAGCAGGTATTCGCTGGTGGTCACCCACCCAACTACTAATCTGCCGATCTGGTGCTTGTGTATGGCAGAGCGGACGGGATGCCCAGTTCTCACCAGTCTATGGTCGTATGTGACAAGCTCCGCCTTAGTTGGCTAGTTATTGCATTGCTCTGATACCGTTCTAATGCTTGAGCAGTTTGGGTGCTTGAGACTGGGTTGGTGCTGGGGGAAGTGGGGGGAATTTGATACCGCTAGTACATAAGCGACCAGGGAACGAACCGAAAACAACTTGCTTTGTTCCCGGGCACGCGGGTAGAATTCTGGGATATTGAAGAGTGGTATCTGGAGGCGCTTGATGGCTGAGATGTAAGACGGAGAGAAGAGGGCTAGTGGAAATGCGCCACTGGCGATGATGTGGTGGAAAATGATATGTGCATGATTTGAGTGGTGAAGATGATACGAAATTGTAAGACGATAGGTGAGAAGCGGAATAATAGACTTACTAAGAACTTTCCTCCCAAACGCCTTTCCCGGGACTCTTGAATATTCCACCGTCAGGGAATCTTGCACGGCTATTTCCACCCGGATATTAGCAAACCATTCTCATCACCCGGGCTTTGCACAAGGAGACAAGGAAAACTCACCACCATCCTTGTTCCTCTCCCTATCCTTACTAACACCCAACGTCTTCATATCAACCAAACTCCCACAGTACGGAAATCCTCCTTCCTTTCCAAGCACCCTCTTTATCTTCCTCTCCTGTACCAAACACTCAAAATTAACCAACGTTTTGTCCGGATTCACTGTAACGCCATATTCCGGAACCCCTTTATGCATAACCTCCAAGAACCTCTTCGCGTGAGTCCGGTTCGTGGTAATGAGGAGAAAATCATCAATCAGGCGAAGCAAGAGAGACTCTCCAGAATCGGTATTGAGAAACGACAGGTGGGTAGCCTCGAGATCGGCGTAAAAGTAATTGCAGAGTAGAGAAGAAAGGACGGAGCCTTGTGGTATACCCTCTTTTTGGCGATAGAATCGTCTGCCGATTTTCACCATATTGCGGCTAATATGTTCATCCAACAAAGCTAGAATCTCATCTCGGTCGCGGAAGTGACTCACAACATTGGAGGTGAAAACAGTATTCTTTCTCCCCTGCGCGAGGGATTTGCTAAGTTGTTCAGGGAAAGAGGTAAAATCATCACAGAAATGCGCTAAAGTATTCCATTTCCTGATCGGTTTCGTCGTGCTATGGAATTGAGCGCCATCTCCTGGTTTCAGTGTTGTATGTTTATGCAGCCGGTAACTTGGTGCAGAGGGGAGGCACTTGATGAGGTGTAGGATGGAGGCTTGCGGGATAGTGTCGAATGCGGCACGGACGTCTAGTTTGGCGAAGTAGAGTGGTGCATGGGCTTTTGGAAGTTGGTGCTTGAAGGTGACGAGTTTGTGGTACAAATCGCCTACTGAGAAGAGGGTTGAGCCTAGACGGAGTGGATTGGTTGTCTTCACAGTAATGAACCAAATTAGCTTTGTATGTTTGCGAAGGGAGAGGTGAGTAAGAGCAAAAAGGAGGGAGAAAGATTGAGGAGCAATACCTTTTCAAGCGAAAGGATGTTATACACGGGCGCCAACACAGAATTGATACTCGGCCCTAGAATAGTCGAGTTGTTATACCCCTTCTTCACCACCCTCCTCCTCAAATTCATAATTGGCCGGACCCCCGTCTCTTTAGGCATTAGTCTGATCTGACTATAACCCAATGTTCTCTGCTTCAACATCTTCTGCGCTTTCTCGAGCTTGATCTCCTCGAACATAGTTAGCTTCAAGGATGCCAGAGCTGGCTCGGCTAGGGAACGCCAAACGTCATGGCGGAAATAGAAGAGTCGGTAACGATGGATGTTCGAATCCGTGATGTGAAAGTTTGAGCGAAGAAGGGGAATGAGTATCGAGTCAAAGACGTAGTAGAGGAATTCGTGGAATATTTCTAGGCGTTTGTGGATATCTGATAGAGAGGTCTTGCCTGATGTTCTAAGGGAGGAGAGCCAGTCTATGCTCGTGATCTGGCTATTCTTAGATGAGGAACAATCAGTGGGGGAAGAGCTCAGGTACCTTCAAGCCTTGAGTCACTTCGTGTAATGACATGCTTTCGAATCTGCGAAGCTCGATGAACTTGTCGATATTCTGATGAAAGATCTTCTCGTTGTGCTTCTGGATATCTCCTGAACCCCAAAACTCGCTTGGAATAAGTCGAGACAGGACTGCACGGCAGAAGGCAGATACTTTGGCAGTTGGTGTAGCATGATTCCTCATGGATGGTTTCTTCGTCGGTATCGTAACCAGTCCCAAGGATTCGATGACAGTAGGAGTTGGCTCACTGACAGCAGAAACCTGTGTCTTAAACTTACTTGAGGATCCAATACTATCCTCAACATCTAGCATTTGGTCATCCGGTCCAAGAATCTGCTCATCAGCTCTAGTCTCTCATCAACTAGGCAGGAAATCCTACAGGACAATAATGCTCCAACAGTAGCTTATACGGACACCTCCCATGCAGAGCCTGCAGTTTCCTTACCAATTCCGTAGCTTTTCCACGTAATCGTTTCGGGATCTTTGGATCCTTAGCATCATATTTCGCTTTGATCTCGTCTTCGCGTAAAGTGTAATCTTTGAATGGCTGGACTGTTTGGCGAGGATCGGTGGAGGAAGTGAAGACGTTGTGGAGGTTGAACTGTAAGGGGAAAATGTGCATCATGACTTGGATGGTGTGTGGGTCGAGTGATTGAGGGTCTGAGGAATCTTTGGTTAAGGGATAACGGTTGAGGACGTCTAGACATGTTAGCAGAGTAGGGTACTTGAAAGTGAGGCTCACGAATGTGTCTCAATCCAAAGCTGACTTCCCGCTTTGCGTTCAATGCAGCTCTTGCGTAAAGCATACGATTGCGGACAAAATTGATACTTGAAGGATTACGAAGGGTCCCTGGCCTCAATTTATTGACGGCCGCATCTTTCGTCAACAGTGAAAGTTCAGAAAGTGGTATGCCTTCTCAAATTAGCCAAATCCACGAGCAATCTCCTCAAGACCACGTACCACTCAGTTGATTGAATGATCCATGACTATCTTTGACGGCCAGAAAAATCCCACAATCCAAAATCAAATCAATCATTGCTTTCTCTCCCTCTTTCCCCAACAACATCAATATCTGCGGCCATGGCTTCGCTTTCATCTCAGTCACATGACTATTCGGGTACGTCGAAGTGACTCCTGGTATTGCAGAGCCGGCATTTTCACCTTGATTGATAGTTCTATGCGGAACATCCTTTCGAAATCCTTGACACAACAGGTGATCCTCTTTCCCATTTGAGGATTTAGAAAATAGGAGCCATATTGCGAAATCTATAATCTGAATGATGTCAATGTCTCATATCAACATTCCGGTGTTAGTTGAAGGTAAACATACCTCAGTCTGCGAAAATGTCCCAACTCCGCTCAAATTCGCAAAAGAAACAGAATCATCTGGTCTTTGCGAGAAAGTCGTCCAGTGCTTCCATCTCTCTTCTTGGGTTACTTCTTTGAATTTGGAGACCCCTACTAGAGTCTCATCAAGGAACTGAGCGAGCTCTTGGTCTGTCTTCTTGTCGCCTGGTTTCTTGCCGACGGAATTTATCTTCTTACGCCGGATTTTGGAGGACTTTGGTAATTTGGACAAGAGATAGTCTTTCAAGGAGAGTACTTGGAGATAGTATCTGGCCAGTAGTGAATCTCTAACGATAGTAGCGCTATTCGAGGAAGTCTTTTGCCGTTTCTGATCGCCTGAGACTTGGCTGGATCGCTTTCTCTTTCGTTTTGCGGGCATCTTGAAAGACTCGAGAGATGGCTGCTTCCTTTAAAGATCCAGATATTGAGACTGGCGGAACACACTTCTCCTGCGCTGTCACTAATCACAATTTCAGTAAGTATATCCTCTTCCTGTAACAAATCTTACTGACATAAATCCGTAGTCACACAAACCCTTGGCATCACGCCCCCTGCACAAACAAACAAACAAACGAAATCGTTGAGACCAGGGGATCAAGATGATATCAAATCTCCACTCCGTCGCACGACATACCGTCCCAAATCAACAAGAGATGAAAGGGTAATGAGAAGAGGGTACAAACGCGCGAGCAACGACTTGGGGCCGAGGGAATACGCGTCGGACTGGGTAGTTGCAGACGCGAGCTTGCTTGCTGCTTATCTTAATCCGATGAGATGCAGATGCACCGGTTTCTCACCCCCAGAATCCGGGGCCGGATGAACGAATGAACAGGCGCAAATCGACCGATGCGATGCGACGGGACGCCGCAACTCTCGACTACTTTTGGATGCCTTGGCTGGTGTCAATAAAGTCAATATAGAGTTGAAGCCGAAAGAGGAATGAATGATTTGATTCTTGGGGATTTGGGGATTTGGGGATTGCGTGTATATCCCTTGATTCGAAGTTCATATGATGCTCCTAGGTACGGTTCCTGCGATTGCCTCCACACAGGTCTGTCGAAAATGATATGATCGACTTGCTATTCCTGGAGGACGGAGATGTGCTGCGACATCAGATGAGGCGGGCAGGCTGGCTGGCTTTGACACCATGGGGATTTTGTGTAACATGGGTACATACATGCATGGAGATGCAGACGAGTCAGAGAGGAGAGTTCAGCGGAGCGGAGCGGAGCGGCACAACACCGGGCAGGGCAGGGCAGGGCAGGGTAGGATATGTGGCATTGAAGACTTTGAAGTCCGTGGCATATTGGGCTGAAGGAAGGTGGAGGCTGAACTTCGGCTGCTGGCTGGGGATGAATGAATGGGGTTTTGCCGATGCCCCGCCATACGCTAGCTATGCTATGCAATCAATATATATGTGGAACAGACGCCGTTGAGAGCTTGGGAGCTGTTGAAGGGGAAGAAGGAGGACAGGCTCGCAGGGAAGAGAAAGAAGAAAGAAAAGAAAAAGCAAAGAAGAAAAGGAAGTCCCTCATTTACTCCAGGAGAATAATCACAGATTAGTGCATTGGGTAGGTGGGTAGGTAGGCAGGTAAGTACCTAGGAAGGTAGTTCGAAGAGAAGAAGAAAGTCAAGGTACAGTATAGTATAGTGTAGTATAGTATAGTAGAGTACGATTGCTGCAATGCTGCAATGCAGGGAAGAAGAAAGACAGGATATCTTACTGTACCTAGGTAAGGTAGGTAGGTAGGCAGGTAGGTATCTTTTCTTTCACCTTTCGAAGCTATCTCAGGTATCGGCCTACTTATCTAGGTAGATAGGTAAAGTAGTTCAGCTTCGAGATTCCTCCACTCATCTAGGTACAGATGTCATAAGATACTTGCACGATTAAGCGCGGGTCGTCTTATTATATCTCGAGCAGGGCAACCTAGAGCAAGCAGTAAACATCCATCCGATCAAGTTGCCTACCTACCTAGGTACTTACTTACATTGTGGTAAAGTAGCACTTTTCTTTAGATCAGATAGATACCTCCTGTACTGTACCGAGATGTACGAGACTTACTCGTCCTAGGTCCTTCTTTCCCATATAGTGCCTACCTTGGTGATCGATATTCACTATTGTACCAGGGATGACCTAGATACTATAATACCTACCTACTTGTTATAATATATACCGAGGACGCACATTCGAATTGGCAGGAACAAGTGGAATCCGGGCAGCGCAGGCTAACGCTTCTCAAATCCCCGATTCTTCAATTCCCATCATCTATCTGATCTCATTCTGATCCGTCGCATCGCATCGCATCTCATCTCATCTCATCTCATCTCATCTGATCTGCCCTCCTGTCCTGGCCTGTCCTGGCCTGTTTCTCCACAATCAGCTTGCTTCCATCCGTCTATGTACTTCTACCCAGACCCAGCTAGGCACACACACCTACCTACCTACCTGCAGGATATCAATATCATCTCCAGATTCCCACCAACCCACCAAACCGCCTGCAAGCCCCAAGTCTCAAGCCCCAAGTCTCACATACAATACAATACGACGACTACACTACGCTACACTACGCTACACTACACTACACTACACTACACCACACCACACCACACCACACCACACCACACCACACTACACCATACTACATTACAACACCCCACACTATTATACCTGCCGTCCGGCCCGCCCGCCCTTCACTTCGCGCCATAATTCATTGCAAACCTTTCATTTTCTTTCATTTCATTCTTGCAATTCATCCCTCTGCTCGAAACCCTCAACAACCCAGGCAGATTCTACAACCACTCGCCCTCGAATACGGTAGGTATACTTATACCATCCAATCGTTCTCATCCACTCGTTCGGCGTCGCACAGCCCAACCCCGTCCAACATACCCACCAACTCTACCTGGCCCAGCAAGTACCACCAAGCAAGTACCACCACATCCAGCCATCCATCCATTCAGTCCTCTCCTCGAAAGTTGACCAACGAAATCCTCAGGCTCAGCCACTCACCAACGTCCACGACCTCCAACACCGAAACCGAAACTCTGATGGCCGCATGGACCTGATCTTTGCATTATCATCATCATCATCATCATCGTCGTCGTCGTCGTCACGACTTACCGTCCTGTCCCGAACCGCCATTGAATCTAAAGGTGCGGGCAGAGGTGTTCCGCTGTGCGAGTTGATCAGGTAGGTACGGAACCTAATATCGCTGCAGAACGGGACGGATCTACGCAGCGCTGCATTGGAGGAATTGAACTGGAGGCATTAGGCTGGACCGGACAAACCCGAACCCTACCCCAGGCCTGATCTAATCGATGTTCGAGCACAATGGCCAGTGGTATCAACGCAGACCAGAATTTCTATTCTAGGCGACTCTCCCAATCCCCCGAACATCATCAACATCTCCAACACCACTCGCGAGCCTACGATCCTCCCCTCCTTCCCGAATTCGACCAAGCAAGATCACCGCAGTTACCTCCGAAGCTCCCTTTTCTCACCATCCAGAATCTTCAAGCCGCCAATGCGAATGGATATTCCGCGCCTAGCTTCAACGGAGGAGATCCAGCTGAGTTCTACAGAGAACATCGCGGTGTGATCCAGGCAACAAGTGGCCACAACAATACCTCTCCAGATATGGCTGCTCCACTCTCTGACCCAAGACCAGCTCAACCATCTTTAAGATCGAATGGGAATGGAACGACGCCGAAACATCCCTCACTACCACAAGCACACACTGCTCTGAAGCCCTCATATCGTTCAGCCTCAACCCCACTGGACAACAAAGGGTTTGGAATTGCGAAATCTACGCCGGTCTTGAACGGCTTCACAAATCCTGGAAAGCCAAGTGTGAAGGACTTGTTGAAACGATTCGATCAGAACAATGAACAAGGTGGAGCTGCTGTTCGCAAGCCTGTTTCGAGGGCTATTGTCAGGGATCCCAGTGCCTCTGGATACATGCGAGAGCGTGGATTCCAGCCACGATCTGCCACGCCGGGCGCGCAGGGTGCGGCTTCGAGACCACCAGAAACTGTTACAAGAGAGGCAAGAAATGTATCTCCAGGGAATTCGAAGCCACAGAGGACAAGGTTTGCTCCCGAGGACCAGCACTCAAATAATACCCAGTCTGCAGTCGCTCGAAAACCACGACTCAATGTTGCTGGTTCGAATGCACAAGCATCAAAGTCCATGACTAACCTTTCGCCAACAACGCCAAACATTCCTGTTCCCCAAACAAGAAGACCATTGTTCGGTGAAGTTCTTCCTGTAGACCAGGGAGCGCCAAATACAGCCTATGGCATTCCTCGGGCCGCAACGCGTAGGACGTCAGACTCGAGCTTACGTCCTTCTCGGTCGCAGCATAAACGAAGTAGATCAGAACTTGATGTATCCCCTATTTCTCCAACGGCATGGTATCTGGGGGCAACACCTACCCTGGAAGAAGTTAACACAAATAAACCGCATTCCTCGAGAGGCCATAATCGAAACCATAGCGACTTCCAAGATTCAAAGGTAAATACCATGAATGGTGTCAACCCTTCGTTTCAGACCTCGAAATATCCTCCAATCGCCGCTGAGCAGCCTTCTCGTTTGCCCAAGCCTTCCAAACGGCTGAGCATTTCGTCTGATTCGTCGAGCGTACCATCCACACGCGCAAATTCTCCCTTTGCAGCCAAATCACTCTCTCATGGGAAGCTCCGCAAGCCCGAGCCGAGACCTTGGAGTCCTGCGGGTCGCTCCATGACACCGACAAATAGTGACAAAACTCCTCGCTCATCACCTCGAGGCAAAAGGAACGCGGAAAAATCTACATCAAACAATGCCAGTCTCAACGCTTACATCTCAGCCCCCCTGCCCAAGACATCTCCACCTCTGCGAAGCTCACGACCCCGACTCCCTGTATCGTCTGCCTCGACCGAAAGTTCGCGACAGAAGGCCGCTGAACGGTCAGGATCTCCACAATATATTAGATCTGGCATGAAAATTACTCGCAATACTTCGATCGCCGACGATGCGACGCAGCGCACAAGGCAGGAGGTATCGTTGACCAAGGCGGAATTCGTGGCGAAGCGGGAGTCAATTCAACGGGCATATACCAAGTCGATCCACGAGAGCGAGCAGAAGAAAATCAGGGCAGATAATCTGCGACGGTTGACCGAACGGCAGGCTGCAAGAGCGACGCTAGCGTTGCAGGATACTGTGAAGGATGTAGATCCTCCTGCGCATCCTCGTGCAAAAGAGCACACGACAGAAGAGGACAGGACCGAAACGAAGTCGCCTCCTCTACACATCGACACTTCCTTCCAAACACCACAACCGGCACCGCAGAGCGTCTCAGTAGATGCAGACTCTCCAACACTTGGGATTCCCGGTTCATTTGTGGACGATGATGAACCTCCCCCATCCGCAGTATCAAATGCTCCCACCGAGATTGAGAATGAACCGCAGACCGAAGCTGCACGGCTGAGCCGGATGCCATGTGAACCAAGTCGACTCTCCAGCAATGTGGAGTTTCTCGATGATCTGTTGAGCCCGGAGCAGGCATTTTTTGGCATGCAGAGCCTGGGAGCGGAGGAGGACATTCAAATCATGCTCGATGCTACAGCAGTGGAAGAACCAGAACCGGCTCCTATGGAAGATACATTTGCAAAAGGTCCTTCGCCTCCTGAAGTATTTTGCGCGGAGCAGCTCATTTTCACATCGACCGTCACCATTGCTAGTCCTCAACAAGCTACCTCAGCTGAGTCGAGATCAGACGATATGTTTGGATGCAGGGAGGACCAATTGTCTTGCAATGATGAGGATCACAACGTGGAAGATGTCACATTTACCAACTTTCACGAGCCATCACCCGAGATATCTTACCCAAAAGAGCAGGCTGAATCGCCGAGCATGCATCTTCCCAATCTCCATATTGCATTGGCTCCTCCGAGTGACTTCAGTGGGCAGGAGTACCTCAATACTCCGACCACTGATATGGATTATGAGAGTTCTGAAGGCGCTGGGCAAGCAAGCTCTGGCGAAAGCTTTACTAATACCTACGGTAGTAGAGATGGTCAGATATCTCCTCGAACACTCCAATCGCACCACCACTCTTGGAGAACGGATTATTCGATTGGCACAACGGAAGACTACTCAGAACGGGAGGAGCTTACGGTGCCAGAACAAAAGCCAGTTCCTCCACCTAAGACTTCTCCTGTGGTGCCTCCAAAACCAGACGGTTACAGTCCAATGCCTTCCCCACGCTTTGCAGCCAGAAATGTGATTTCCAGCCCGCCCAAGCATCAGCTTCCCCCGATATTAACAGGCGAGGGGCTGGGTCTTGGTTTCACTGATCCCTCTCCTGCTTTCGATCTTAACACTATTACCCCAGTCTGGCCCGAATACACCCCACCTCTACCTCCTCCGGAATCCGAAGCTCCCACTTCAAGCTTATACAACAGAAGTCCTCCAAGCAGTGCATACCAGTCGAGCTTGAATGGCCAGCAAAATTTAGAGTCTAGACGCCCCAGCGATGACTTGTACTCTCCTCAAGCATCGATCTCCACCCCAAGATCAAGTACTCAAATCTCGTTTGATGAGGCAAACACAGATTCAAAAGTCATTTCGCAGGAGGCAACGATGACCGACGAGGAGCGTCAACTTGCAGAGGCAACTCGAAAACGTCTGTTCAAGCGGATGATGGGTATCAAGGAATTGATCGATACGGAGTCTGTGTACATCAAGGACATGAACGTTGTAGAGGAGATCTACAAGGGGACGGCAGAGGCATGTCCGAAGCTCGATCCCAGCGACATCAAATCGATATTCAGAAACACCAATGAGATTGTGGACTTTTCCACAATGTTCCTGGACGAGCTGAAGTCCGCGGCCTCTAGCATTTACTCGCCGCGCAAGGCACGACAGAGCAAAGCTACAACAAGTGGTTCTCCGTCAACGGAAAGATTTTCTGTAGCTGTCACTCTCAATGACGAAACGGACGACCAGAAGGATCGAAAGACCTCCATCGGAGCGAGCTTCAGCAAACACCTGAAGCGAATGCAGGTTATTTACACCGATTACCTCAAGAATAGTGAGCTAGCCAATACTCGCTTGTCCGTCCTCCAGACCGATGGAGCCGTCAAGGTTTGGCTGAGTGAATGCAATCTCGTCGCCAAGGATCTCACTGGGGCATGGGATCTTGATGCCCTTCTCGTCAAGCCAGTTCAGCGCATCACTAGATACCAGCTTTTCCTGACCCAGATCAAAGAGACCACTCCCTTCGATCATCCTGACCATGATGCATTGCAAAGTGCGCGACAAGAGCTGGGCTGCCTACTTCAGGATATTGATGATCTAAAAAAGCGTATTCATATGGTCGGTAAGATCGTTGGCCGGAAGAGAAAGGAGTCTGATGTTCGAACTGGCCTTGCCAAGGCTTTCGGCAGACGTACCGAGAAGATTGCGGCAAACCCAAACCGACCTCCCGATGATGAGGCATATGTCAAGTACCACGAGAAATTTGGGGATGACTACCTAAGGCTACAGGTCATTCTGCGGGATGCTGAGTACCAGACTCGTGAGGCGACAAATTATGTCCAAAATAACCTTCGACTTTTCTCGTCTATGGAGCTGTTCATGAGACTAGGTGCCAGCTCATATCCGGAGATCGAGAGCAAATGGGTCCACTTCAACATGTCGATGAGAGATATGGGAAGTGTTGGGCTCGAGGATCATGTCGCCGCTGTTCGGAAGCAAGTCATCGAACCTGTGGAAAAGATCATTGCTCTGTACGGTCCACCAAGTCTTGCAATCAAGAAACGCAACAAGCGCAGACTCGATTACGAGAGATATCTGGCTCTCAAGGCACAAGGCAAGAAGATCGATGAGAAGTTGGCAGAGTTGGTAGCTCAGTATGAGGCTTTGAACGAGACACTAAAGCTTGAACTACCAAAGTTGTCAGGCCTGACAAATACCATCGGTCAGATTTGCTCTACTCGACTCCTGTACGTTCAATCGGAGTGGTGGGGTATCTGGCAAGCCAAGCTCAGTCAGAATCTGGAACCAGGCCAAATGGCGGCGACGATTCCAGACATCACGGATATGTTCAACCGAGATTTCAAGTATTCCGAGGCAAAATTCCAGGACTTGGGTATCATCAATGGATCCTTTGGCAGTGGAATGTCGACACGAGCTTCGCAGTCAATGCAAGATGACGAGTCGCTTCGCAAAGGACGTGCCTCGAACCTGTCGGGGCGTTCTCGAGGACTTTCGCTCAACAGCGACAAATCCCCCAGTCTCCCAACTCCAGACTTTGCAAAGCGACATAGTGGCCAATTCACATTTTCTCCAGTTAGTGCTAACGCACCCAGTCTACCTCATTTCAATGCCTACCAGCCTCAGTCCTTTTCAACAGGCCATTCTCGCACTGGATCCGGATCACATGCAGCTTCTGAAATGGCGAGCAGTGGACGACATCAAGCAAGTATGGTGCGACCAAATACCAGTCGAAGCCAAACTTCCGACACCCCAAGGCGTCCAAGCAACGACTACTACAGCCAATATCGTCGTGAATCGGGATCAACATATAACTCACATTACATCGATGGCCCACCTCCTTCCACCAGACCGTACTCAGGCGTCTTCCATTCCGCACTGCCCCTCCCTGATGGGCCGGAAGATAGTGCGAGATCGTCCAGAGCAAGCTCACGCGATCGGAATATGAGTGGGGGGTATAATGTTTTGTATCTGGCGGCGAGTTTGTTTGAGTTCAATATCAGTGCTACGAAGAGTGAGGCGGGGTACCCTTACTTGACATATCAGGCCGGCGAGGTAGGCCACTCTTTACCAACCCCGGTTGAACACTGACTAATGCGAAAGCAGATATTTGATGTCATCGGTGAAAAAGGCGAGCTGTGGCTTGCCAAGAACCAAGACGATTCTGGTGATCAGGTCGGATGGATTTGGAGTAAACATTTCGCGAGGTTGGCGTCCGATTGAAACAGTACACACACGGGCATTTCCGACAAGAAACAGCATCAACTCTTGTATTCCGGCGTTTTCTTCTTCGATTCGACAAAAGCGCATTTGGGCTGCGGAGATGGTAATAGGTACATTGCAACGCATCGAAGAGTGGATGACGCTTCAGCCTAGAGGCGAAATGGATCCGGCCTGGTTTCAGAGGGAAGCTCAGGTATGGCTTATTGGAATTAGTTTTGCTTTGTACTGCGATTTGAGCGATTTATTGCGACGGATGGATGGAGGTATGACGAGGAGCGATCCTTGTATCATGCCTGGTTGCTGGTCAATTTTGCATTGTCTCTGGAGGTGTGTTTCAGCTCTTGAAAGAGACTGCTACACTTGCTATTCTTGGGTGGCTGAAGAAAGGTGTGGGAGGAAGGGACGGGAAATTTCGGGGTTGGGAGAGGAACAGAAGGAGGCGATACTACACTACCACTACCACTACTAGGAGTTACTTTTCATTTTGTACTATGGCTGTGGATATGGGGAGGATACATGGGATATCGATGGAATATGGTTTTGCTGGCTATTGCGATAGTAGGGTATGTTGAATGGAGCAAGGGACGGGGGAGTGGAGGTGAGAGATGATTGGCAGAGAAAGTAGAGTAGAGTGGTGGGATATGTATACAATGGTGGAAGAATTGAGTGATTGAAATCTGCTCTCGTCCTCTGTCCTATGACATGACCTTCCTATCGATTCACTTGTGATTTATTCTTCCTTGCCTTGTTGATGTGAACCTCCTTCCAATCTCGTTAGGGTGACGATGAGCCCCACAACTAAGCAAGTCCTCACTCACTGCTTCCATCCGTCCCTCCCTTCCTCTATCCCTCCCTACTTCCTCTGGAGCCTAGGCTAGGCCAGCCCAACCTTTTCCCAAATATCAAAGGCGATTGATTACTCTGATTGATGGATGTGCAGGTGTCAAGATCATCACTTTTGCCAGATAGTGACTGTTTGATATAACGTACATATATACCGTATAATGTAGAGAGAAAGGAAGTCTGGGAGAGGCTCGGAGGCAGGGGGGGATGAAGAGAAAATCGCGTACTGGGTTTGAAAGTGATGTGGAAAGGGGAAAGTGGAAAGTGAGGAGGTAGTCTTTTACGATGTTGATATTGATTGGAATCGTGGTGTGCTGTGCTGTGGTGTGGTGTGGTGTGCTCTGGGTATCCTGTGCTGTACTGTGTGCTGTGGTGTGGATAGACTGGTGGAGGCTTGTAGGATGGATGGATGGATGGATGGGAGAGGGCAGTGCTTCCCACAGTCAGTCAGCTCTTGGTTTTGGAGGAACGCGGCAGAAACCAATCAACCTACCTGTTGGTCATGGCTCTGTTCTACTTCTTTAGATATGATGCATGACCTGTGCTATCACGAGTAGTTGGTTCTCCTCCCTTTTTCCATTTGGAACATTTGAGTTGACTACTTACTGTGTTTGATCTGGTATGATGTTTTAGGGGGATGGGATCAAGTATTCGGAGCTTTTTTTCTATTTTATTTTATGAACAAAACGATTCTTTACTTGTATAGTGTTGCCCGTTCGAGAGGCAGAACGAACTGTCCTGAAGCGCTTTGGTTTGGCTTTGGTTTTCAGACTACTACTACTACCTTTGATAGTCAGGTGGTTCCGAAGAGACGTAATGATTGGGACGCAAGCCGGGGCACCCTTTGGAAGCACTGGCCAGGGGAGGCTATGGCTGGCTGTTCACTTGAGTTGTATCTGTGCTGTGCGCTTTGGGATATGGGATATGGGATATGGGATATGAGATATGGGTTTGGAAGAGAGCTCGGAGTCTTGTGTGAATCAGTGTGATGAGATGAGATGAGGTTGAAAGGGAAGGGAAGGGAAGAAGGAGAGGAGAGGAGAGGAGAGGAGTATATTGCATGACAAACAATACTTGATGTTAGTTGATTAGTTGTACTTCTTGAGTGGGTTTCCACAAACTGGAAGGAGGGAGGATGTGGAGTAGCGAAGGACGTGGAGGAATGAAGGATGTGGAGGAAGTGGAGTCAGAAATTAGGCTGGGTTGGGCTGGGATGGGATGTACGTTCTATGATGCTCAGAAATATTGGAATTTGTAAGAGTCTATGGTATATCATGCTACGCTATGGAATCTTGCAATACGCCGTACGATGTGATGTGACAGAATGGTATGGAATGGGACATAATGCTGTCCGCTCTATTCGTAAAGTCGTAAGTCATTACCCGTCTCACGACCTACCGTTCCCCAGCGTTTCCTCCTTCATCCACCCCAGACCGTCTATAAGTCCTCGTAACATCCCTCTTCTCATCAAAACCAAAAATCTAAATAGCAATTCCACTCTCCCACCATTTCTCACCTTTATACCATCCTACACCCAAATGCTCGCTCCAGCAAAACCACCCATCACCTTTCTCTCCGAACCCAAGACCTCTGAGAGGACTGATGGGGACAGGCTCGTATAACCAGACTCCGCCTCTGGCAAAATCGTCCGTAAGCCACGACGCTGTCGCCAACAACCAGAAGAACACGAACAGGAAGTTCCCTATCTTCCTCACTGGTCCTTCCCTGGTGAATCTGTTGATAAGGGGTGAGAGGAACGAGCAGAGGCAGCGTTGGATGATTATACCTACAGCTTGAAGAGCGAAGAAGATCGTCAAGTGCGTAGGTTTCGTGGGTGGGAATTGCGTTATCGACCCAGCGGCATGGAAGACACCTGATATGCCAAACGCGAATATGAGAGCGATGATCCTCGCCGCGGAGGATTTGGGTGATATGTAGCCGTTACGTATCAGGTAGTTAGTGGGCGAGGAAAATACAAATCGGAATGATTGATGCCACCACCCACCCCAAAGCCCGTTCAACCCACGTGTGGTGATGTTGGAGAAAGATCCCCATGATGTGGAGTAGTAATACGATTCTCCTCTCAAACCCAGGATCTTTGGCCCTAGTACCAACGAATGAATAAGTGGAGATAAAGAGAAGACCATGAATAGGGAGGTTATAATGGCTAGGGAGGAGATGGTTTGTCGGATCAGATGCAGGGTTAGAGGCGAAAACCCTTGAAGATGAGCGGGAAGGGTATAAGTGTTTGGTCCAACGAGGAAATAGGGATCTTTCATCATAACAACTTTGAGGGTATCAAGGAGGAAGTACCCGGCTATGAATTTTCGGAGAATGGCTCGCGCTAGTTCTTTCCGCGTGTCGTACCGTTGTACTCCTACGGAAGAGGTTCTCGATTCATGGCGTGCGGTTATGGGTGAATTTGGGGAGACCTGGCGAGCAATATGTGATGGCAAAGGAGGGAGAGTTGGAACTGCCCAGTTCCAACCTGGTCCGCGAAAAGTGATGAGGAGGTCGGACACCCATGATATTCGGGTGAGGAGGGTGGTGGGATAGAATTGCTTGTAGTATTCGTATTCTCCTTGTTCGCTGTCTCCTTTCGTAGGGATAAGAGCGTTTCCATTCGTTCGTACTGCTGTATCGCCTCTACTTTTCAGGTTTCCAGATTCATTGGCATGACCTGTCGTGTGCCCATTTGCGTGCCGTATATTCTTCTCGTCCTCTTCCGCTCTTGCAGCTCCACTCGTAGCTTCCCCTCTGAAAATCCGTCGCCTTCTCCTCTCCACTCTCCACGCCTCCCACTGAGGCCTCTCGAACACCAAGAACACCACCGCATAAACAGCAACCAATGCACTGACCAATCCAGCCGCATACGCAGTCGCCACACTCATACTTGTGGTCTCCCACAGCGTCTTCCACTGCCACCAAAATATTATCCCTAGCACAGGCCACCGCACCTCGTATATCAAGGCCGAGTGCGTGTGCGGGACGAGGAGATAGAGGCAGAGCAGGAGCATGCCGTAGAGGTGGTAGGGGAGGATGAGGGGTCGGAGGGGGCTACCATATTTGGAGAGAGGGAGAGTAGCGAAGGAGGCGCGATAGCTATGTCAGATGTGAGTTTGGTTGAAGTTATATTAATTGATTGATCGCAAGAGCCCAATACTTGATTTGAATAGGATAAAAGCTTGGATGTACTTACCTGGCTGCGAGGTCATTGTGATTCGGTGCTGAGCCAAAACCGGAGTGGGAGTACAAATGTAGGGTTTCCATTTCGTGTCTACGTTGGGAGAGGAGAGACAGATAAGAAAAAAGAAAAGATGTAGCAGAACGTGAGGTTCTTGAAGATTTGACATCGGTCGAGGCTCAGTGCCAGTAAGTAGCACGAGGCTGTAATATGGCCTGGCATGTGTTATAACTATATAGACGCGTCCGTCCACCAAGCATAGAAAATCTGTTTTGGTGGACGTGTGGCTGTGACGTCAGCATTCGCGGTGGACATCATTCATGACATCCATGGGATGTCTCGCTTATCAGCCCTTTCTGTCCGAATCACAACAACATAGGTACCTACACGTTCGGGGTCATTACCTATACTAAAATCTGTTCTATGGATTATTTGCTCTACGCATAAAGATTTCTTTCTCCAAGTAAAATCTGATTCTGTTTCATCGCATCATATCTTGACTCACACACAAGCCCCGCTTTTCAATAGATTTGCTGAGCGATGTTATAACTCTTGTTTGGTGTTTCTGTGTCTACTTCATAAAGTTCTCCTTATCTAGGTTGTGTGCAAAGTTTCCGGATGATAGCCCGGTGAAATTGATATTTCCTCGTATGCATATTTATTAATAATGCTACCGGTCCTCCTTTTGTAAGTGGCAATGAAGAAGCAGTATCTTTTGCCTTGCAACCATCAGAAGCTTATTTGTCTATATCATTATGGTTTTGTGTTGTTTGCCTGCTGTTTTACTATCTTGTTCGCATTGTATGCTATTATAGCTAGCACGCCTCCTTCACGTTCTTTCAGATCACGTCTCTCTGTCAACCTCTTGAGTAACCGATCTTCATCAACCAAGTCCCTGGTACAGTGCTGCACGACTTCACTTGCTCTAACCTCCTGGCATCCTTATTGCGTCCTAAGGCTGCCTCATGATCGCAAGCTCAAAAGTCATATGCCAGGCTTCCGGCGAAGGTTGCTTCAATTGTGCTCATGTGACATCACAATCCTAGGTCTTCACAAGGAATCAAAGAATACAATGTGCAGGATTGACGGCCATATAGCATCTGTTGTCCTTTCTTCTTTATTCCACATGCGTGAACCTAAGTACATTTCGTATGAGGACTTATATCTATACGCACATTCACCGCCCGAGGCGCCATCGAAGGACGTGATCCTTTGCAATTTAGTACCTGCCAGACCAGCCTCAAGTCCGGTGAATCAATTCATCGAGGGTCCAAATCCTACTCTCAAAACTTCAAAGTCTAATATTCGCCCTCATGAATTATCACTCTCGGATTTCTCAAGCAATATCTTCTTCACAATCTTGCATATCCTAGAATGTATCTCCTTGAGGCGAAGTCGGCGATATGAGTTGTGCTTCTCCATCGGCTCCAGCATTTGATGACTTCCTTAGGGGTTGTTGAGCAAGGGCAGTCTTGATAGCACCTTTCAGACACTCCGTCGTTCGGAGAAGAGATTCCATCGTCTGTTGCATGTTTTCAGTGTACTCCGACTACTCCAATATCTCTTGGCGAAGTTCCTCGACCAGTTCCTTGTTTCGTGCCCGCCAAGCAGCCTAAGAAACTCTGTTCTGTTTTCGGCGTCTGGCTACGGCTTTTGTAGATGGACGCCTAGGACCTCGCGAGCTACTCTCTCCCGCCGAGATTTTTTTGTCCGACTTTGAAACTGGTCGGAACAGTATCGCTTTGAATACTACCACTCCAATTTGAGTACGGTGCTGGGGTAGTATCTTTAATCGAACTGCCAGCATATTGAAAAATCGAAGTATTGAACTGTCAGAATCAGTCTATAGTTATGGTCATGGACTTCAGAATCTAAATATCAACTGTGAAGACGGGTTGAAGATCCGCCTGATTCAAGTGGGATGGTGTCCAGGTTTTGGGAATAGCATGTCGGACCATCCCAATATGTATCTAAGTCGTATTCGAAAGCCATCGTTGGTTCTACTCTGCTACTTTCAATTTGGAATTTGGGTACCACGGACTGCATTGATGCTTCACTTGTTTATATATTAGTCCGCTCTCGGCTTCATTCATGTGTGGACGATATGTACGGCATGTAGGCGGTCAATCGTATTACTTCGATCAGTAGGGTGGGATATGAACTTCCTTAAGCGGTAAGACCGGAATTTCACTGATGGGATCTGGGTATGTATTATGTTCGGAACCCTCCTTAAACGCGATATCGCATGTCGACCTGCCAGTCACCGCTTTGATCATATTTGCATCATGTTTGCAGCATTGCACATAGATTGCCTAATTCTCGAGATCATGGCGTCCCAATCGCAGAGAGCTGACACAGAATTTCTGAGTTACTCAGCAGGCAGAGTTAAATCTAGACCCACCGCCATCCCTCGCACGAATGACCTCCTTCGACTCGTTCAGATGGAGTAATCATAATCTACACTTGAAGCTGATATGACCTAGGATATATTAAACCCTTAATATGGCCGAGTATGTTACAACGAAGTTGGGTTTCCCGCAGGGCTTTGCACGCCAAACTCCAACGAGGAGGCTATTCTCAGTACACGACTGAGCCTCAATCCCCTAAAAGCATTTGATCGATTGACTCGATTACCCGTGTGACGACACGCAGTTACTTCCAGCTGGATTATCGAGCCTACATAAACAATTTCAGGTCTTGTGAGAACCAAAGTTCCGCTTCTTGTTGCTGTGTTGGTGGCGCATTTTCATGCAATATCGCGCCTATCACAACTTTTGGTCACGGATAGGCGCTACAGTACCCGCACAATGCCTGATACATGGATAGCTTCCTCTTCGAAGCACTCGCGTACATTATCTCCTGATTCTGCGGCATTTCACTGGACAGGAAAGCTTTCTTCTTATCCGCCTATGGCAGTCGTACAGTATGCAAGTCATATCTAAGCTCCGATCCTAAAAAGTTCGTGGCACAGCTCTCATCAGGCTAAATGAAGCAACCCGCAGCAAACCACACTACCGAGAACTTCACTGCCCTTCGTTCAATCTTAACTCATCATCGGGCAGGTCCACTCTGGATCTAGTGTTCCTCTATAGGAATTGCTTTAGTGGCCTCATCTCAAAAGCCACTGGATTCTACAGTAGTTATGAGCTCGAGCGACTCGTCCAGCCCGCGGCCAGGGAGTAGCAGGGGTGAGGTAGGGCGGGGCACTCAGCTCGAGTGGATGCAGTCTGAAGCCGTGCCAGATATTCACAGTAAGTAAGCCAATTCGAGTGTCTCAAGCAATGACTAAACTTTCTTGCTTAGTCATTATACCCAGATCACGACCAAATGTGGTATAATTTCCTCTTGAGGGTTAGGCTTCCATCGTTAGTAACAGTTTACTGATATGTAAACATTGGCAGGATCTCCATTTTGTAGAAGAAACTGGAGTTGCGAGGCCTATGGGCACTTACAGAGACCTTAGTACGTGGATCTCTATCTCATCTCTCGCATCTATCGAGCTATTCACCCCGTATTTTCGTCTATTTGAACTTTCATTTCTATGATACTTCGCCTGGTCTATCTGCTCTCCAGCACCCTGCATTGCACTAAAATGTACGCTGATTACTCACTCATACAGTCCGATCTCAAGCAAGACGCAAACTGCGTCAACGAGCTGGTCCTACTAAACGAGCAGGGTTGAAAGCTCCAACTGAAGTTCGACATATCGAGACTGAACCGCTCGACAAACTCACCCAACCGGCTGTTGTCCCTGATGTGATCACTCCTCTAGTTCGTTGTCCTGAGGGCAACTCTCATGACCCTTTTGACTCTATGATTATTGGGAAAAGAGAGAAAACGTACTTCTATGTCAAGCATTGTGAGCTACATATCACTCCAAACAAGTTATAAGTGCTGACCATAATACGATAGACTACATAACTTTCAAGCACACATATCCCAGCGATATCATGGCCAACAAGGAGAAGAAGGATATTTCCATGAGACTTGCGATGACGGATCCATCTTTCCTTCACGCCACTCTGTTTCATTCTGCTTTAAATCTATGCAGGTTACGAGGCACGAATTTTACTCGAGATGTTTATTACCACCACGCAGAATCTATACGAATTGTAAACCGGCGGCTGAGTAATCCAAGATTCTGGAAAGTATCTGATATGACTCTCTTGACTGTAGCATGCTTGCTTCATTTCGAGGTATAAATTGGCCCCAATTTAGGAGTTTCTTCCCCAAGCTAACTAGATAGATACTTGCGGACTTTGGCTTTAATGGCGCTCGAGCTGGTCTCGAGACACATGAAGCTCAAATTCATTTTGACGGCTTACAGGCTATGGTCATTGGAAGAGGTGGACTTGAGAAGATTTCCAAAGAATTCGTAAGTGGTAAAAGTGCATGCACTTTTGTAGCATGGTATGTCACTCATCGATGATTCTTGAAGCTTGCTAATCGTCGTAGGACTGATACTTGTGTATCAATCGCACTCAATATTAGGCCGCGGTTTCAGCTCGTCCAAAGCGAGGAAGAAGAAGGCGACGATGACTGGACACCACATAGTACTTTGGCTCGACGCTATCAGTCCAAACTATTGAATCTCACGGGCCAGCAGCATCTCAGTCAGGAATTCGCACAAATCTATTCAACTTTACGAAACGTCCGGCCACTACCAGAAAACGAAGCCCTAGCCATGATCGGCGACGGCAACCCAGCACAAGTGTTCCAGTATAAAGGCCAACTCGAACGACTCGAACGCCGCTCTCTCGCCCTCATTCTATCAACATCCGAATCCTCCGAGAGAGGCCTGCTCATCTACCAACTCTTCGGTAATGCAGCACTCATCCACGCTCTGCTCTTCATGCGGGACTCACCCGCCAGTATTCCCTTAGCTAGACTACTTTCCGAACGCATACGCGCCATTCTCGACAAGATCGATCTCCAATCTTACCTCCTCCAATACCCCGAAATGGTTCTCTGGATCCATATCATGGGCGGTCTTGGAGCTTTGGGAACTTCTAATGTATCGCATTTCGCGGCCATACTAGCGGAATCTTGTCTGGCGTTAGGTCTCGTGGGTGAAAGTGAAATTGCTTCGATGGTTGAGGAATTTCTATGGTTTGATTCGTATTGTAGTCCTGTGATGATGGCGTTCTGGAATATGGTGGCTGTCGAGCAGGGCGCTGGTTCGCAGAGTGAGGTCGTTGATAGGTCTCTGAAAGAGTAGAGACCCCTGAAGACTTCTAGGACGAAGGAAAAGGCGTTCGGTGGCGCCACTGGGGCTGTTGTACTTTCGTAGCGTATGATTTTATACTCATCTTAAGAAGTTACCCAAAGCTTCTTTTCCTCAGTATCCAATTATCTAATAGCCGGATGTGTTGCTCATGACAGCACTTCACTTGTTCCTGACTTAAGGAATAGTACAGATATCCAACTCGGAAACGTGAACCTCGACGCTGAATTGATCTACTCTTCAGATTCCTGATTTAGGAGCAGCAGATACAAAATAGAAGAACCCGGCTGGCAACATGCCAACGTCTCCGGATTATGGCCTACAACGACGAAGTCTTGTTTAACTGGTTCACTCGTATACTATCTACGTACCCGCCTGCGAGCGACTTATCGTACTGAAGTACCATAAAATCTGTCATCGCGCAAAATCAAAGTCCCGAAAAATCATTCCGGACATGGGGTATATGAATTGAATAAATGTCTCGTCTTCAGCACGGAAAGAAATCGCTGAAACGTAATCACATTATCTTTGGCAATTATCACCTTTGCTATCTAGGCAATGGGAACATATGAGTAGATGAGAGGTCGTAACACATGAAGATGAAAATAAGCCAAGCTACTTTAGGAAATAGGCGCATGTTTGAAAGCAGGCAGGTCACCGAGGTAAGCGGAGTGGAATCCCTCTACTAGATTACCCTGCGGTTTTTTGACTTTCTACCACATCTTAAGACTGCTTCAGAAGAGGTGGTGCTTGCGATTACGCTGTTGTCGTCAAGTATGGTAGCTCGAAGAAATATGGTTCTTGGATGAAGACAGCCCCTCTAGATCGCTCCAGAGTTGAAATAATTAAACGTCCCACTATAAGCTCTCGCAGAACGTCAAAGATAGCTTTCGAGAGTGAGAAATCCACTAGCCACTTGATTGTTCGATACCCGTCAGATTCAGTTACTAACATTCATCAGTTTCCAAACACAATCTAAGTTATGAACTAATTAAGCGACCCAAGGTCAACGGATTACCTCCAGATGGCCAGGCTATCAATTCTTCTTCTAAAATTTTCGGAACCCGAGTTCATCAATATCACAAACTCCACATCGCTGGACAAAGCAGCGCGCACGAAAATCAGAGTACAGGCTATGCGGGAATATTAACGACGCCGAACCGAAGGTGCTGATGTCGGATTTCTGTATAAGTCAGGACCAAAGAAACCTCTCAGTACAAAAGTCCAGACGCTTTAGTTCCGTCTGGGGCGGGATAACGTTCTTCGACCTTGGCTTTCTGTGAAATCTGGTCAGGGAAAGAGATCTTCTGCACGGAAGGGAGATGAGAATCAGTATGCGCCTACAGTAGCCTCCAGAAGCATTGTGAGGGTTGGTAATGCTAGGAAATTACCTGATGGCTTTCGAGAGAAAGATGACTGGTTTTTTGAGGAACATTTTGATAGAGCTTCGTATCATATGCCGATTGACCTATGGCTCTCCTGCAGCGACTTCATCTACAATTCATCGAACTTATACGACTCTCCAGGAGCTGGTCAACCTGATCCGTTCTCCGCAACTGATCTAATAATAACACCACGTATTCAGCTTTTGATACATCATTATTATGCGTCGTATATGCTATTTCGCTGAAGATCTTGTCGTTAATTGAACAACTTAGCAGCGCTGACTATATATACACTCAACATCTGCCAACACACAGCCTGGCTTATGCTCCCCATGCGAAAAACGCCATTTTCACTGGCCATCCACGATTCCACAATGCTTCATCCTTTCACAACACAGTATTCTACTTCATTCAATGTTAGCTTCAACATCGGCTCTTCTAGCCAAAGTCTATACCATACTACTATGGCTGTCAAACTTGTGAATGAGAGGTTGAGGGGTCCCTTTGTCCCACTATCAAACGAGACCATTGCCGAGGTCGCGATTATGGCTGCGTTTGAGGTGAAGCCCCTATCTCTCATTCGAGTCCGCCGTGCGGACTGACAGTGTAGTCTTCGAATGGCACGAGAGCCAGCATGATGGTTCATATTGACGATCTTAGAGAAAATGGTCAATATGCGTGGCGGAATCGAGGACGGCGGCTTCCCTCTCATTACCCCAACGCAAGATAAGATGGTGAGGACCTTTCCGTGTTTCGTAACAGACAGCTTAACACCTCTCAAGGGCAGATTACCGCGTTGAGACTTCACTACTTCCAAAACCTCGATTTCCGCCACTCAAGCTCGTCCAGACAGCGAAGCCAGATCAAGCGATACAACCGAGCGATTCCTCTAAGACAATATCCACCCATCTAGCACGCTGATCTCGGTCTCGACGATCTCTTTCTGAAATCCGAGACCTTTCCAGAACCCTCCGATCATTTCGGCAGAAAGCCACAATGCCAACCGAAGACGTCTCGTAGAGCGACATAATCTACCACATCCAACATCATGTCTTCGATATCGCTCATGAACAGTGATATGTCATGCCCATCGACTTTATCTGCGCGCTCGCAGCTCTGATATAATGTGGCCACCGTCTTCGAGATATCCCTCCAAGATATGCCCTTACAGCACAATAGTTACTAGACTCCAAAGTGCGATTGAGAGAGGGTTTCAATTCTTGGTGTGGCAATGCGGAGCTTGGGAGGAAAATGCTTTGGATTTTCGTGTTTAGTAGCGTTGCCGCTAAGGGGAAGCGGGAGTGGAGTTAGTTTGTAGCGAACTTTAGGGAGGCATATAATAGCTTGCTTTTAGATAAATGGGAGGAGTTGAGGAAAACCCTATAGCAAGTTCTATAGGAATTTAGACTATATGGGGCTGGATTAAGGCTTCTTGAAGCGTCGAGGATAATACTTGCTAAATGATGGGACGTTGGGTCTGACGATCAAGATTTGAAACCACTGTAGGATCTACCTTTGAGATTTAACTTCAAGTCGCCTATGCTGAATCAGACGGCTCTTGAACTACTCACATCATATATGGCATCATCTCTTCGCAAGCCCTTCCATTTTTCGACCAATTAGCTTTTGTTTACTCTCTCGCTTACGATATCGAACTAGCTTGACTCGAACCACTAGCTTAATCAACCATAACATTCCTAAATTGTGAAAGTAATATAATAAGCGAGCATAGATCTAACAAACTGACCTTTTAATACCCGACTACAGAGATGCTAGAGTTTTATGAATGTTTATATGACTGATAATAAGACCGCTTCCTGCACCAGGCTGTGTTTCAAAGATCTTGAGATACAGTTTTTAGGACTAATAACTTGTTTACCGAGCGAGAGTGGCGTGGAAAGGCTGCATCCTCTTTCTCCTTTAATTCTTTCTTGCTTTCTATCTCTCTTTACTTCTCATTTTTCTTTTGCAAATCTGTTCTAATATGATATTCATCTGCAGTCCCGCTCAACCTGGTCATCATGAGCCCGCCCAATCCTCTCTCTGTACCAAGCAATAATACTCAGACGCCACTGGCTATGGATGGGCCTAAGCCATTTATGATAGAGAGTTATGTTGATATCGCACCTCTGGATCCATTGAAATGACAACAAAAAAGCTTCGTCGATAATTAAGATTGATTCTTGGAAGAATAAGGGCATGAGAAATAAAATCGAGTTTCTGCGTGTCGGGGTGTTACGGAGCACGGGGATAGAAGACAGACAGGTCAAAGATATTACCATACGCAAGGGATTGAAGGGTTATTAGATCCTGGACGAGAAGGCACATATCGGGAAAGCAGTGTCACAACGCTAGAACTGATAAAGTTATGGGGTTGGGGAATTTTTTTTATTTGGATTTGCTATTTTCTGGAAAGAAAGCGCGCAGGAGTGAGACACATATCATCGAAACAAACCTTTGAAATCTTGCGGAAAGATGCAAGGCCAGAGATAAAATTTCATCCCATGCAACGCCAAAGCAATGTAACACAAAATAAGGATCACAATCAGAATCGGAGGCCGACCAGCAGTTGCTCAAGCGAGGAGGAAAGAGCACGGTGTGAGGTCAGTCACAGCAAGTAAATCACCTGCTTACTTACCGTTGTTGCCATTGCTCTTCGAGCCACTCCCGCTCCTCGAAGAATCGCTGGCTTTTGGACCGTTGCCACCGCTGCCGAAAGTCATTTTGTGATCCATACCCTCGAGGATGTCCTCCCACTCCACCTCGGAAGGAGGAGCTCCGGAGTTGGCAGTCTTGCCCTTGGAAGAGGAAGAGGCGAATGGCGGTGCTTTGGGGTCCATGGTGATGGATGTGGGAAGTTGCTGATCTGTAGATCTGAGTGTGAAATTGTGGAGTGTTGTTGGAAGTGAAGAGCAGAAGATGGAGTCTTGTGCAAGGGAAGGGATGAGGATGAGGAGGAAAAGATGGTTTAGAAGGGGTGGGGGATGGGATTAAGAAGATGTTTGATACCTGTTGTTTGGAGGAGAGGGATACAATGAACAGCTAGAGATTGCTGTTGAGGTTTCAGAGAAGAAAGATAATAGCATTGTTTACTTAGTGTTTGGATAAGATATACAAAACAAATAGATCTCACTGCTTAGGAGTTGGACGACAGAGACAATGAAGCATTGTTCATGTCTCACAATAGCATTGTTCATGTCCGTATCCTGTCATTCGTTCTCCAGGCCCGGAAGGTCTATAGTATAGCATCGTAGTTACAGCTTTCTTTGTACATCAGTATGTGTGATAAAGAACTGACTCCCGTAATGATATCCATCAAGCTAGCTCCAAATTCTTGTCTTTGTTGGTCGCGTTTATTATGACGTGCAAAAACATACACACTAGAATACTGTACACGTCACGATACATTGTTTCCGAAATCATGTCTTAATCGACACTTACTTTCTTATGACGCGTTTCCGCGAGATTTAACGACCTTGGAGGTTACTTGTACGTATGTGCGATTATGAAGCTGCAAAACACGTAATTTTTATGGCACATCAATAAGTCAAGCCGACAGCCGCTCTCAGTCGCCCCTCGGACGGTCAGAAAAATAGAAGAAGATGTCTATGCCAGTCACTAGCAAGACGTTGAGGTCGCCGTCAGAAAGAACAAGCTCTCGTCAAATCTTACACCTGATCAGCATGCTGAAACCAAAGATTGTATCAGTCTGAAAATCCTATGACATCTTCACACGACTATTCTAGAAGTAGGGAGCTCTTTAAATCGACTCCCATCGGACGCGCTATAACACACATCTCCTAGAAATTCACGTTTGCTATACCATCCGATCAGCCTCGATACTGAAGACCTATCAGCAAATTCGGTTCAGATCTACCTAACGGACCTTTACTTTGTATATAGGACACTGCAAGAGTGCATTTTCTAGCTCTTTATCAACCATCGTTACAGATAGAGAGGAAGAATCATCGGTATTTGTATTAATAACGGGACTCACATGTAGCTGGTAAGTTAACATAAAATCCATTCTTGAGCGTCACTTAAAATGGTAGTTACCTTGGAAGTTAAGAATCCCAGAATCTTCAGACACCATATTTGTCCTGTTTGTAATGTCGTGTTTTCAGCCTACGGATAACTTGATAAGCACCCCAATCTCTCCTTACTAGCAACCCGCTTTAGCATTATCGTTCCGAGCCGCATAGAGAAAGTCATAGAGATTCATCTGTGAATCCTAAAAGTTGATTTACCCTTTCTACCTGCATGGAATTAACTCAATCTTGAGATCTTGAATATCAATAGCGTGTTGCTTTTATCTTGTGGCTGTTACGAAGCTAAGATTTATACAGGATCACCTGATAGATGAGTACCTTGAATAAATGTTTAGTAATCATTTTTGAAGACAGTCTACATCTTGCTCCCATCTAGAACTTCTCTTTTCACCCCGGACCCGTAATTTTTCACTGACAGTATGGTGGGCCACCAGCATTCACCATTACCCTCATCGGATTTCATCAGACTGGTCAAGATAGAACCAGGCAATGAGCAGAGGGAATTGATCAGACTCAGCATTTCTCAGACACGTTTACGAGTTGCACCCAAGTATGATGCATTGTCCTACGAATGGGGGACACGAATGTGGGATAAGCACGTCTTGTGTAACGGACAAGAACTTCAAGTTACGAAAAACTTAGCAGTTGCTTTGAAGAACTTACGCTTGGCTGACGAGTCGCGGTGGATCTGGATTGACGCGGTTTGCATCGACCAGGCAAATATACCAGAGCGCAATCAGCAGGTTTCCATAATGCGAAACATATACGCCCAAGCGGACACTGTTCTCATCTGGATTGGAGATGAGCTTGCTTCATCGAAGCAAGTATTCAGGCTGATTACAAGCTTGGCAAAACTATGGTTAGTGAGAGAGGTTGCCCGGTTACGAGTTGGGGACCGAAAGCCGCCGCTCCGCTCAAAGCCCAGCAGAGCTGAGGAATCCTCTTTGCTGCTACAAGACAGTCTCTTATGGGAGTCGCTCCATACGCACTTTTCTTCCACCTATTTCAAGCGGACTTGGATCATACAGGAAATCGCTGTATCCACTCGCGCGATTGTTGTATGTGGTAGGCAGCAGGTCGCCTGGAAGTTATTTCACTGGGCTGCATCATTCATCAGCTTAACGACATCTCTAATTCACCAGGCGCCTGATACGGGTGTCTTCGGCACAATTCCCTTCATTCCCAATATCACATCAATGTCCAAGCAAAATGACATCGATCCGCTGTCTTTCTATCTAAGATTCGTACAAAATTCAAAGTGTTCCGATCCACGGGATAAAGTGTTCGGGGTACTTGGAATAAGGCGCGATTCCCAGGAGGTGGATCCTCGTCTGAGACTGATGCTTCAAGTGGACTACAAGAAAAGTGTGCAGCAAGTGTATCAAGACGCTGCTGAGTATATCATTCTCAGCCAACAAGATCTGGAAATATGCTATGCACAACCGTTGACATCAAAGGTGGTGCAGGGATTGCCATCCTGGGTACCTGATTGGTCGTTCAGAATGGATGAAGCGCCCGCTGGATTCTTGCTCTCAGGGTATAATGTCCGCCGTCTGTTGCCAGGTAACATCAGTTTCGACTGCGGTTCTATGTATGTCGACGGGCTCATGCTAGACTCCATTAACTTTACAACAAGTACCATGTCTTGCGAATCCCCTTTGCCAGACATCAAACGGATTATACTCCACTTGTGCCAGAGTGTGGATGTTGATGAAGCCAGTGCTGACTATTGGGGAAAGACCGGTGACGCATTCTTCGATATGCTCCCATACCTCGGGTCCTCCACCTACAAAAACGGAGATTCAGTCTTCGAAGCTCTATGGCGCACCTTGATAGGCAACACTGCAAACTTCGAACCTGCCAAACCTGAGTTTGTGCGTCACTTCTGGGCTGTACTTGACACATTAGTGTTACGGGAGCGCGGCATTATCTTTGATAGACACAACTTTGGCTGGGATTTGAAGCAAGATCCACGTACAGCACGGATGCTCGAGAATGATTCAATCGCTCAACAGTTCTGGCAGACTGCACAGGAAGGTCAAACTCATCTTTTCTTCTTGGAGCTTGTCAACACGATACAAGGAAGAGTGTTCTTCACTACCTCCCGAGGTTATATAGGATTTGGAGCTATGGGTGCCAGAGTTGGCGATCAAGTTTGCATTCTTGGCGGTGGATGGACTCCTTTTATTCTTCGGAATCATAGCACTCATTTTGAAATGATCGGCGATTCCTACCTTCATGGTATGATGCAAGGAGAGACGCTGGATTTGGGTGAACCGAGAGTGAAAAGGTTCAAGATACGCTAATATTAAAACGAGACGGCATGATGGTATGTAGGTGTACGGAAGGAGAAAATGTACGTGTCAAGAAAGCAGGCGAGTTCATAATATTTATGTACTAGGTAAGTCTAGGTAGTTAGTTCGCTGCCTGGTAAGGGGAAGATATGCCGGGGAAAGAAGCCTTTGATCATCCGCTCTTTTACTCTTCTTCTCCTCCACATTCGGTGACAAGTCTGCTTCACTTGGTCCTCAGCGGGTGGAATAGCTAACCGGAACGAGACCTTTTTTTCTCAACGTCGGCGAATAATTTGCCTGAGAAACGAACTGATAGGCCTTCATCTTCGGGCCAGCGGACAAATTCCAGTCCACCAGACTTTGGGTTCGAAAAGCAGAGAAGACCAAAGTCAAGTCACTGCATCGTAAACCTCTATTAACGTTTTCGGAAACACGTGATACTTTAAATGACTTCCAATTAGAGGTAGGCTAAGAGGAGGGGAGATCAGGGTACGAATGCTCCTATACGAGTGAGTGCGAGCCGATTCGTGGTCGCGAACCGGGGTTCAAGAGTCTATGCGCTTTCAGCTGGAGAATCGAGAAACCTGCCATTACCTCTCTACATTTGATCAATAAATAACCGATATTTAGTGATCGAATAACAGACTGCCTCCTAGACTAGAGAAGTAATACTAGACGTGATGTAATACATATGAAATCGAATGTTGAGGCAGGACTGTCTAAAGAAGGGGTCCAGAAAGGAATTCCATCTTAAAATTGGTGTTTTGTCGTGAAGCGAGTCCTAGTGAGGGAGGTACAGTAGCTGTTCGTAACGAAGTGGGGTGCACAAGTCCGTGCTCTTTTGCAAGTTCCGATGGGCTGGGGCTGGTAGGGTGGAGTAGGCCTTGACCCCGCCATTACCCCGTCTTTACGGGTTTACAGTACCGAGCCCTTCCCTTGCCTTTATATATACGGAGGGCGGGTCACTTGATCTTCACATTAGCCAGAGTTCTGTAATTCCAAAGAAAGGCAGTTCTGATCGTATTAATTTAATCTTCTTGAGCAATTCCAGGGTTGTAAAGCATATGGGATATCTGCCTAGTATATATATATATATGTCTTTAGTAGCCAATCCTGCCTGTCCCGCTCTTTCTATCTATCAGATAATCATCATCTTCAATATCAATATCAATATCCATAACCATAACCATCACACTTTCGAACTCTCTCCAGCAACGACGAGGCTCGCATCCCTCCTCTCCATGCCGATCTGGCTTGCATGCGTGACCGCGCTCAACTTACCCAGGTCAAATGATGGGTGTTCGCCACCGAATGGATGCCAAGGAGTGAGTTGATTGCACGACGTGTGAATATTTTTCTCTAATACTCGTGTAGACATGTGTTCCCAACACTGGCGGTGACGTCTGCCGCACCTATGCTGACCATGGCAAACACTACGATTTCCCATGCAGTGTCGGGAATGTAAGTACACAAGTGATGAAACAAAGGACTTATTCTAATCAAGAGACAGTGCGGAAATCAAATCGTTTCAGGTTGCACGGCATTCAATGGAGCCCAAAACAGTAAAACAACTTGTCCCAACCGTTGAGCCTACCTGGAAGCTCTCCACAGCTTCATCTACACTGTGGTCCCCAGCTCTAGGGTTCGCCTTCTTTGATGATGGTTCGTGAGGCACTCGCCGTTACAGGGAGATGTTGTTGGCGTCTGAGTCAGCAGGCTTGGGAGGCATGGTGGGGGTTTGATGTATTCAACACAGTCATTCTTTCCTCCTTTTTTGCCATGTAGTTTCACTTCAATACACGCTCTTTTGCCTTCCGTGCCATGCCCTATAACCAAGATTGTAACACCTCCAGGCATCTACCTTGATCTTCTTTTAATAGGAAAGGTAAGGCAATAGTTCTACTGTATTCAGATATCATATGTATCTACCTTGCTTCTAGATTTCCTCCTCTATGCTTCTGATCTATGAAAGTAGTAGAGTAGATATGAGTACGAAGTCATGTTAATATCATAGCTTATGCTACCCTATCACGTATCCGCAGATATAATATAGAGGTATCGAATTACTGAAAGAAGAAGAAGAAGAAGAGGAGGAGGTTATAAGACCCTATATGTCACAGGGCGAATACAAAGTATACAGTGCAAAACTCGTTCATATTATAAGGAGATTTAAGTAAGGAGAGAAGAGGAGAATAAGAGTCTCTCTTCGAGAAAAGATAATACCGCAGCCGCTAATACTAGTAGTATTAGTAAACGTATAATACTAACTCAAGTGCTAGCCTAGACGCTTAGGCGTCGAGCATAATAACGGATATAACCTATTATATTACTCTATTTCTACTTTAAGCGATAGAGCTCTATAACCTGTTTTTTTTCTTTAAGGGCTATAGGATATAGAATTCCTGCTGCATAGAGTGAAGGTGACATGAAGTCGCCGGCATTCACACTAGATAATTCTATCGCTAGTAAGATTATATCTATAACGACACAAGACTCAAGGCGGTATACGAGCAATGATAAAACAAGTAGGGAGGCTAAGAGCGATCTTATATAGTCTACTACTAAGAAAA
>FJVC01000687.1:82407-114680 GCA_900074895.1 Rhynchosporium secalis
TATGCGTAGATAGCCGCAGCTCGGCTGCATATGGAGCCGAGGAAATTGCATATCCTTTTCTAAATCCATTATTATCTATCTTATAGAGCCAACCTCTAATAGCCGGTCCACCTCCTGTTAAGCTCGAGGGCTCGCTTACAGTCGGAGAAAGCAAGTATCCCGCGAAAGCAAGTGTCCCGCGGGAAAACCTAACATTTTTTATAGTTATTAATTTACTACCTAAACAGGAGAGCAATTAATACATAAAAAAATACATTTCATTCCTAATATAATAAACCGATAAAATCTGCATTCTCGGCAATTGAATTAATTGATCTATTATCAGAATCCTCTCCCTCACTCTCGCTCTCCTTTAGATTACTCCGATTTAGTACTACCTCTAGCTCTAGCTCTGAATCGACGTACTCTCTAACTACCTCTATATAGTAATCTCTAAACCTAAATTATACCTCCTCGTCGTCGTCGACCTTGAATTTCGCATATGCTTCAGCTTCGTAAACCTGTACTAATAGCTCTAGAAACGCCTCGGGAGTAATCAGCGCCTCTTTAAGAGTATTCGGGTGCTTCTCAGGGTCACGTATTACTACTAGATCTTCGAGTACTAAGAGCTCCTTTCTAGCTTAGTACTACTTCAAGCGCTCTTTTCGTGCTTTCTCGTCTTTGCGGGCTTATACTCCTCTAGCGTGAAGAGCTTATTTTAACTTATTAATAGCTATATTCAGCTTTCGCTAAGCTTTCTTCAGGGCCTCGCTAGACTCTCTCTCATCTCTTATCTTAATCTTCTCCCGTAAATCAGCAGCAGTTATAGCACCTCCTCCTTTCTGAATCGACTGTCGAGAAGTACGCTTTCGCTTTCTATCTACCTTAATCTTCTCTTATAAAGCTAAGTGCTTAAGAGTCGTTAGGTAAGCCTTATATAAGTATATAGCAGCAGTTGAAATAGTATCTTGGAATATAGCTAGTATATTATCACTAAAAGCAGTAAGGTCTTTTTCCTTCAGGGCAGCTAATTTAGCTATAGCTTACTATATATCGTCATCCTTTAGTAGCTATAGTAGATCTATTACCTTATTACCTATATTCTCCGTATCTATCTTATCCGCCTTCCTTTTCTTATAGTTTTTCTTATACTCTCTTATCTTTAAGATACCTGCTTTAGTACTAATAGGCTATATGCTAGAGGTCTTAAATGCGTTAATAATTATATACTTTTTGAAGGTTTAAGTACGAATTTTAGTAAGGTCTCGGAAGAAAGAGGTAATAGTAAATTCAAAGTCGAGATTCCGGAGAGCAGCTTAAATAGTAAGAGTATAGAAATGCTTCTAAGGTCTAAATATTCCGACGTCGAGAGGTTATAAGGCGTATATAAGGTATAAAGGAAAGTAGAAGCAGTAGATATGAGCCTCTGCTAGCTTGAGTACGAAAGTCTCATACTAATGACTTTTATAACTATCGAGAAGTAGTAATTTCTATAGCTTATTCGGGCTAGCTCGACTATACTTAATCAAGTAATCTGCGTACTCTAGAATCTTATTATTATTAATATATCCAGTTAGAGTATATATGATCATCTCCTCGCCCTTTAGCTCTTTCGCAATCTAATTCTCTATAATATCGCTACCTAGAGCTATTATAAACAGAGGTAAAGGTTCTCTACTATCTGCAAATATCGTCTCTAGTATAGTAACTGACTTTCGATTCTCTAGCGAAAAGGTATATAATTCTTTAACTATAGTTAGAACTATTATATACTCTCTAGCGGGATATCTAACACGTACTCCTGATTCGTCTATATTCAAGATATTCTTAGCTAAAGTGATCTTATAGAAAGCAAGCTTCTCTTTAAGTCTTATAAACTAGTCGATTACTTCTTCTTTAGTATAAGTATCGAGCCTAGCATAAGCAATTAGCTTTATTTTCAATAGTATAGAGTTAGGTATACCATTTCAGCCAGGTTTGAAACTAGCGCCGAGTCGGTAGTACTTTCTGCTTATTCTTAACCTATTTATATTAGTAGAAGAAGTAGAATAATTCAAGTAAATATACCTTCTTCAGGTAGTAAATTATAGTATATACTATATCATATATAGCTCCTAGACCGATCTCCTACTACTCAAAGCAGTACCGTAAGATCGCCGTATCTTAAAGGTTACTCAAGATCTTATTATAACTCCCGTGACTATTTATACTCTTATTTTTCATGCGATTTATAGACTTCTTCAGCGCCTCTTCTTTGACTAAGAATATACGCGCCGCAGTAGTTAATTACTTAGTTAGATTAGTAAGTTTCCACTCTCTAGCTTCGCTGAAAGCTCGATTATAATCTGACTTAGTCATATATTACAGGTAATAATTCGACGCCGGCTACTCTTTTAGAGGTAAAGGAGAGGTAAATTTACCCTATTGGATATGCCCTATAAGCTTTAAATACGCCGGAGCCATAGTAATTAAATTAAAGATAAGGTAGTAGGTTTACAAGTATCCTATACAAATGACCTGTCCTAATACCACCTAAAAACGCGCCTTTTTTAGTAGTAATAAGCGTGTTTTTACACTTAGCGCGGGACACTTGCTTTTGCGGGACACTTGCTTTCCCCGACTATAAGCGAGCCCTCGAGCTTAACAGGAGGTGGACCGGCTATTACTTCGTATTCCTCCCAGTTTAAAAGCTGGAAGTTCAGCTGTGGCAATGGCATAACATTTAACGTTTAAGCCGAGGAGGACAGTAACAGCTCTGTCAGCTTTAGACATCCGGAGACTCACGTACGCGAAGATCAATTAGATTACTACCAAGGCAGCCTCACCTGATTTATGTGTCAGAACTCGCGCAATGACAAGGGCGACGGGGTTATCTTTCGAACCGAACCGAAGAGCATAACAGTACTAAGGTTACATAGAGTAAACTTGAACAATGGGTTGCACAAGGCATAGTTGAATTGGCTACAAGCTCTTCTAGCTTGAGCTTTGAACTAGGGGCGGGAGACTACCGGTAGTATCCTGCACTATAAATAAACAAACAAAATAAATATACTCGTAACTCATTGACGAACTTTAAACCCCTTTGATTCGGGAGCCCAGCTAACTCCGTTACTAATTGGGCTAATGATATATAGTTCTACTATAATAGAGTTATATATTAGCAATACCATCTCTTCCCCCCCCTGGAAAAGTCAGAATGGATAATAATTCGCGCAAGAACTTCCACCCAATCCGGGGAACAGAACCTGCCAAAAACCGGACCTAATCCACGCCCACCACTTTGGAATATACGAGGGGCGGACAGTACTTGACTCGCGTATAAAGTGCGAGAGGTATCTATATTGAGGAGTAAACCCCCATCTCTAGTTGCATTTCAGCGTAACCACATCCCGTTTCGCCCACAACACCTCACTTCCTCAAACACCTCTCAATTATCTCTACACCATGAAGCTTCTTCTCCTCGCATTCCTCACCGCTACTACTAATGCCTTCACCATCGTCGTCTGTTCTCCTAAAGACGGCGCTACTGTGCAAGCTGCGAAAGAGGCAACCGTAAACCAGCGTGCCGCGTTAGGCCTTACCGGACCTGGTTACTGGAATGGGAATATACAGAACTGTCTTAACAACAGGGGGGAGTCCGAGACCGTCTTTGCTTTTTGTAGGAATAGTTATTCCGGCCAGGGTTCGACGGCTGTCCCAGGAGGATACGTCATATGCAAGCCGTCGGGAAGCCCCAATTGGCCTACATGCCACTTTAAATGTTAGGGAGTAAGCTGCCACTAGCTAATCGAAACTGGATCTATGCTGACAAGATATAGAGTGTTTAGCAATACTCCTCACGTAACTACGCTCGAAAATTGGTCAACAAACTACTCAGCGAAATGGGAATATCTTTGTGCACAATCATGAGATCGGTATTCCAGTGGTTCTTCAGGTGTGGTGGAGTTATGTGGAGAGCACAGTCGGGACGCAATACCTTTTTACCTTCTTGTTGGCAGCTGCTTTGAATCGGAGTATTCGCTCCTTCCTTTTATCTAGCAATCGGGAGGACGCCAACAAGTAGAGCTTCTCTCACTCCCGGTGTGCTGCTACATTGTTTAAGAAATGAACAAGCTTCTCCTGCATGTACATAACTATCCAAGTGATGGCCTGAGCTGTTTTACCTAGTCTCCCCAAAGTGCATGTCAATGAAAACAAGGCCACAGCTTAATCGACATACGCTACTAAACGAGCCGAAAATAAAGGATGCATTTATCACCACTAAGACTTGTATGCATAACTACCTTACAGTACATCGCCAGCTCTCCTCTTGTAGGCTAAGTTATCAATGTCGTCCTCATATTGAGTCTGCAGATGCCGCCTGATTATGTGTAGGCTCTAGGACCCTCAAGTCCCACTTCTTTATTGTTTTGTCTCTCAAAAGAGGGACTTTCATATAACAATCACACTTCTTAGAACTAGTATTCCGTCGTCTTTTGGAAGAGTGTATATCATCTTGCTTCCCTCTTAGGTCGTATTTACCTATGCAGTCGCAGACAAAAATCCACAGTATTGTCGCTTGTGTTGCTGTCGGAGAGCATAACCATGGGCTTTTGCATATATATAGCGGTAAATACAGTTGGAATATTAGTATAAACTTCTTCCGGAGGGGCAAGGCCGTGACGTCGAACGGTAGAGCCTAGATTAAGAAGTAGGAGGAATAGTAGAATATCGGAATAGCTTTAATTATGATATTCAAGAGCCTACTATCTATCTATAATTATGAAAAAGTTGTGGTATACATTAATAGGCCTGCTTGCATGGTACTAATTAGTATAGCGGAGGGCGGTTGATGAATGCAATCGCCAAGTCCTCGGAATTTTCGCGTATGTCGATTTAGAGGTGGCCTAAAACAAATGTCCATTGCGTGAGAAAGGACAAATCGAACGTCATTCTGGATTCTGGGTGCTTTCGGCAGCCCCGAGGAGAATTTTCCCCATGCATCTTTACGCCTTACTGGACAGTTGACTGTGAATCTGCAGGAAAGTAGCCTTGATTGAAAGGAACGCTTTAAGGGTCCTCGCTTACGGGCAAGGTTCAAGTGCAGAAAGCGATAAGATGAGAGGTTCATCATTCTGGAACGGGCTAATCAAAGGCTTTGGGTTTATCGCACGGGATTGATAGATTACCGAATTAAACTCTAGTAATTGGGTTGGTGGGCTGGTAGTTCCGCGTTGGATATTTCGTAATAAGGGAAGCTTCTTATAACAGCGAGCTCAAAACAAACGGAAAGTTGGACTTGAATATAGGTACAAGCTGTTGCATTCGACCAGCTTACTATTCCTTCTTGATGCTTGCTCTATACCTAAATCATTTAGCATCTATATCTGCGACCTTGGCGGGGATCCTTGATCCTGCGAAGCGAGATATCTTATCCCTCTGAGTGGCTTATAAACGACCCCAAACTGGTAGCGCCAACCTAATTACTAGAGTTCATACGGGTACTTTACAGTATCAAGGAGAGCGGGCTGATCCGCATTGCACTATTATTAATCTTGAATGTACACAAGGAAGTAATCATCCAATCGAGTCTCCCACATAATCTACGGTATACAAGTCCGTACAACAACCTGCCTGCCGTGTTAGTGTCGGGGCCAGCTCGATGTGGAAGGTCTTTTCACCTCACTGCCGAGGTGGTTAACAGCACACTATATCCTGTTTTCCGGTGATCTCCAATCAGCCTTAAGAAGATCAAGAAGATCTTTGAGTAGCTGCCTAAAGCGGAATAGCCAAACTCAAAATCACAACGAGGGTTTGTGGCTCGGGTTACACAGAAAAGAGCGGGAAGTCACTTTTGGCGATTAGGGGTTGGTTGAGCGAAGTGCCAGATACAACTAGTTGAGAGGTGGTGGTTCCTTGTGCTCGGGGTAAAAGAGGGTTAGGAAGGCAGGCACTTGACCATGTGGGGGTTGCCCGGCATCCTCACGGGTTGATTCGCGGATTTTGATTAGATTTATTTCGTTGCAGGACGATCTAAAAGCGGAAGCTGGGGTAGCTCTTCTATAAGTGTAGACGGAACAGCCCCAATTCATGCTACGGAGAATCAGAGATTCTTCTGTATCAGAGCAATCAGCAATCATCATGAAGTTTCTTTCGCTCTCCTGCATTGCTTGCATTGTTGTTTCCATTCAAGCATGTCTTCTACCTGAGGAAATCGAGGGAAAACCCAGGAAGATTAATCGTCGTCAGACATCCAACGGAGTCCCAATTGGTTCTGGCGATCGCTATGCTGGCGGGACTATCGCTCCTCGTGGTGGTATGTTATGTTTCGCGATCATTATTCTTGTAGTGGCATTTTCAGACAGAGACAGACGTTTCGCTTCGAGATTAGAATATCCACTGATCTGCTTTTAGTGGGAACCCAAAGTACCACATTTACCAGCGTATTGAGCACAGCGGAGATTGCAAGTGGTCTGAAAGGTCTGACAAGCGTTTATGGAATCAACACATTCTCTACGCCATACCCCACCTATCAGGGCAGAACGATCAGTGGCGGCCGAGTCGGCGGTTCTGGTACTTGCACCAATGCTTTCCGCATCTTCCTGGAGGCAGGAATTCACGCCAGAGAGAGAGGTGGACCAGATGGACTTCTGTTCTTCATTGGAGATCTACTATACGCCAATAGAACTGGTAAGCGGTGAAATCCCTCATTTGATGCTATGCAACGCGAGGAGAACTGATCGCTCCTTGAGGCACTGGCTTGACTTTCGGATCTCGGACATACACCAACGCCCAGGTTAAGACTGCGCTCTCCGCTGGTATCGTTTTCCTTCCTCTGGTAAACCCGGATGGAGTAGCTTATGATCAATCTTCTAATTCGTAAGTCGCTCTTGAGTTCAACATCGCGCAGAATAAATGTCTAATGGCTGTCAGTTGCTGGCGCAAGAATCGAAACCCGGCATCTTCCACTGGATCTGCTGCATCCATTGGTATTGATCTAAATCGAAACCTCGATTTTCTGTGGAATTTCCCCAAGTATTTTGCGAGAAGGGTGCAAACCGATAGTCTTGCTTCAAACAGTCCCGAAGATGAGACCTTTCACGGTAAGCAGGTTTTATGAATCTACTCTGCGAACTATTTCTAATGCTGTCCAGGTACCGCTGCCTTCTCTGAGCCAGAGACAAAGAGTATCAAATGGATCTTGGATACGTACGCCAAAGTTCGCTGGTTTCTCGATCTGCACTCCTTCGCCGGCGACGTTCTCTACAGCTGGGGTGACGATCAGAGTCAAACTACAACCACCGCACAGAGCTTCAATAACTCTGCCTTTGACAGCATTCGCGGCATCACCACCGATACTGCCTGTAAGTGTTTCTCTACCTGTTTCTCTATAGTTCCCTCAATGCGAGTCAATAAATTAGTCGAATGCTGACTATGTGACAGACAAGGAGTATGTCAAACCCGCCGAATTCAGCGCCATCCAAGCCGTGGCCTCTCGCGTTGGGCAGGCATCGAGCGCAGCTGCTGGCCGCACCTACGCTGTCATGCAGTCATCAGAACTCTATCCCACCTCTGGGAGCACGACCGATTACGTCTATGGAAGACATTTGGTCAACTCTGCTTTGAATATGTGAGTTGCCACTCTTTCTCCAATCAACAGAACTTTGCATGATGATCGATCCACACATTCGCATCGTAGTTGCACGTTGCATTTCCCTCATCGCCATCTATCACGAGCCATAGACTAACCTTCGTAATAGCGTTCGTGGCTTTACCATCGAATTCGGGTTCGGCAATGAGGCGTCTTCCTGCCCCTTCTACCCAACGCAATCGCAGCATACTGCTAATCTGAAGGAGATTGAGGCTGGCTTCATGGAGTTTGTTCTTGCCGCTGTTGCAAATGGCCTGGGCGATGCGACTGTCTGCTAGTTTGCAACTCCTGCTTGTTTGTTACATGAATCATTTACAAGACATTTCACACGCAGCATTTAAAACATAAATATATTGTTATTCTGGACCTCTTTGAGTACTCGGTTTGAAATTCATTGAAATCAACCAAGGCCTTTGCTCAACAACCCAGACTTGAAATCTAAGATTTGTTGCTCTCTTTTACGTGTTCACGATCGTGCAGCAAGTGGAAGGGGCTGCTTCCTAATGGAATTGATTGTATCCGCGCTTTGTCCGTTTATTTTTCTCGAAAATAGGTAGACGGCTACTGAAGAGAGATAGGGGTAGCATAATCCCCTGAGTTCCTCGCAATTAGACAAAGTAGACTGCACTGAGGCATGTTCAAATGCCTCAGATATTATATCATATACTCGATATCCTCAATCGATTCCACATAAATGTGGGTCCTGACATTCAGTTACACGGCTTGAACTTCCTACTAACTTGGAGAATTTGAAGATGACCTAGCTTTCCACCTATGTCTTCTTATCTTCGACCAGAACTACGTCGGGGTTAACACTATCCAGAGCCCGATACATAAATCGCACGGTCACCCTTTTCTGATTTCTTCATACTAATAAGTAAACCGTCTCATATATATTCTCGATCTCCGCATCTTTCAGAAGAGAGGCTGCTAGATCCGCGAGCTAAGAAGTCTTAGTAGCCACTACTTGCTAATTACTAATAATTTGGTGAAACTGACGCAGATTACTTGTCGAGATACCCTGGCAAGATATGCGAAGGCGATGCTAAGATAGGTGGTTGTGAGATTATTGGTTATGGGGAAGAAGACGCCTGTTTTATGAGCACCAGTGTGTTGGTGTTGCTGCGCCACGTCACGAAAGTTGCTAATTACTTCATTATACGCTTGAGAAAATGTGATACTAATGCTGATACAGTTCATGATGCCCAGCCCGTGATTCAGTAATTCCTGCTCCGCTGTTTAATGCTTGAGAATCAAGGCTACCACTAGACGTGATGTCTGTCGTTCAAGATCTCACTTATTTGGACTTCAGTTGTAGCAAACTTCCGAGTCGAAATGTTGCTCTCGAACAGATAATCAAGCTCGGCAACAGTGCGATGCTTCGGCTCCGGAATACAGAAATACGTGAACGTTAGCATGAGGAGACAAGTCCCACCCCAGAAGAAACCGGCCAGGGCACCCCATCCCCAAGCGGTGGAATTGATCATGTAAGGAATAATGACTCCGATTGGAACGCCGAGGATGTTGTAAAATAGGCGCGCAACGGCAATAGATTTGCTTCGAAGCAGGGAAGATGGTAGTTCGGACACCAGGGAGAAAGCAACTGGACCGATACTGCAATTGTGAACAAAGGTCGATATGATCAATATCCCGCCAACAGCCCAGGATAGGGATAAGTTCTTCTCGCCGTTTGGAGGTATCCCGATAGCGCCTATGATCAAGAAAAGAAGAGCAATCCAGGATAATCCACAGATGTATATCGTGCGTCGTCCAACAGCGCAAATGATGAACCAAGAGACGATCTGTCCGATCAGCGCAAGCGAGTAGTTGATGATGGTCATGTTGAATGACCAGGTTGTTGGTAATCCGGCTTCCCGAAAGAAATAGGTCGAGTTCGCACGTAAGCTGTTGCCATCCAGCAATTGAGCTGCATAGCATCCCATTACGATGATTGTACGGCGGAGATTCACGCCTCTGAAACAGGCTCGATATGTAGTACACGACTCAACACTACGGTCATGATCTGTGATAAATGTCATGAGGGCGATCGATTCGTCCAGACTGAAGTCGATATCGCTTTGAGGTGTAGTAAGTCGCGAAAGTGCTAGCTTGGCTTCGTCGGATCGGTTTTGACGAATCAACCACCAGGGAGATTCAGGGGCGAAGTATACTCCAATGATCAACGGGACTGGCCAGAACCATCTTGATTTGTATCAGCTTGTTGTTCCTGTTTTTTGTAAACAAATAAATCGTACTGTACAGCAAAGGGAACTCGATACGACCAAGGTGCAGACACATTGAGCATGCCGCGCATGACTCCTGCTGCAATGAGCTGGCCGATCACCTACTGAAGTCAACTTTGAAGCCCCTTAAAACAGACATTCTTCATACCCAGCAAGCATTCACGTAGGTCGTCATATATCCGCGAAGACATGTTGGCGTAACCTCAACGGCATAGACAGTCGTGACAGCCTGGAACATGCCCAGTGGGAAACCTTTTCTAGTTAGAAAGTGCTCCTATGGAAACGGGATGGAAGTCATACCAAGCAAAATTTGCCCTATCAAGAGCACTTGTAGACTGTTCGAGAAGAACTGAATGCATATGAAGGCAATGGTCATCACCGTACCAGCAATGACCGTTTTCCGAAATCCGAATCTTTCACAGAGCCATCCAGCGGAGTACAGACCAGCTATTCCTCCAACACCAGACCCCTGATTGAGTCCAGCTTGCCATGGTGCGGGAATCTCGTAGGTGCCTTTAGCGGAGCGGCGACCATATGCCTTCTAGAAAGCAGGTTGGGCATAGAGAGCGCCAAATATCTTTCCATCGAAACCCTCCATGACGAGAGCAGTGGACAAAAGTGCACTCCATAGTAGTGCTTTCCAGTAGAGTCTGACGGCTTGATTGACAGTCATCTCGTGTTCTCGAGCGTTGGCTGTTTGAGCACTCTGTTTGAGCACTCGAGGTAGACATGTTTCTGACTCCATGATCATAACTGTCTGTTTGCATCGTCATTGGCGACTTGGAGTTGTCTATCTTGTCGATGATAAGTATGAATCTTCAAGCAGGTCTTTGAGTGAAAGATTGCTGAAAGCTCAACCCGAATGATGTAACTACATGGGTCGATAGAGGGGATGGCGACTCGGCTTGAAATCTCGATATACCTCTACTCGAGGAGTTGCCATGACTTGAATACATCCCAAAACCACGCTCCTATTTCTCGAAGAACATGTCTGTTATAGTTTTTGCGTATGCGTCAAAGTCACCAATCTGGTACGACGCTCCGAAAGTTATTCCCCAGATTGAGCAGCTGCGGCTGCTGGTAACTAACATCCATGTTGATCTGCCGTAGCGAGATGATGGGGTTAAATTAGTGAAGACTCTTCAGATCCAATCTAGAGAGCCCTATCATACACGTGCGATGCTTCGCTAAGTCAAATGGAAAGTGATACCTGTAAGACAAATCCGGCTTAGACTTTACTAGCAAATTTGAACAGCAGTAGAGAGCAAACCCTCTCAGCAGAGGCTCATGAGTGTAAAAATCCGCATCCCACCTTTGGAGGAGCAATTATACTCAGTTTACACTTCTCGCTCGGCTAACACACAAGGGTCTTTTCTTCGGCTGAATTATTTTCTATCCGGCTGGATTTCCAACGGAAAGCCTGTGTAAGATATCCAAGGCGAATGCTCGCTTGATCTTCTATCTGTAGCCGAGTCCGTTATCTCTTGCCGAAGAAGTGCAATACAAGCACGTGGGGTAAAGGTCCTATCAAGCTCCGAGGTGTCATATCTCTGGCTGAAGTGAACATTCTTCTGCCGGGATTCTTCTCAACTTCTGTCTAGAGACGGTCCAAGTCAAACGAGGAGCTTGTTCAGCACGAAACATCAAAATGACTTCCACAACTGCTACCAGTGAGCCAGTATTGGCACCACAACGTCGACTTTATCCAATTGGAGTACCCTCGAAATTCTCTCCAGAGGGAATTGTCCAGCGATACCCTGGCAACACCACAGTATGCCATATCCCCTCTACCTCGCCTCTCATTCCTGGCCAGAAGAACACCTACGAAAGACTTCGATCTCACCCAACTCTCTCGAGCCGAATCCACCTGCTCCCTCCAGAATCCTGGCATATGACAATCTTCGACGGCGTTCGAGAGACGGAATGCGAACCTGGAATGTGGCCTGAAGGCAAAGAAAAGCAACCACTTTCGGAGACGACCGCGATATTCGCTGAGCGACTGAAGGAATTAGACCTGGAAAAAGAAGGTTTAGGACCTCCCTACCGCATGCGAGTCCGGAGTTTTGACGGATGCATCGTTGGTGTTGGTTTGGAGATCGAGGGAGCTACGGTCGAGGAGGAGAAGCGGATGAGAAGGTTGAGAGACAGACTTGCGGATACGCTTGGATTTCGAGCGCCAAATCATGAAATCTATCAATTTCATATCAGCATTGCGTATCTGCTGAGGCACATTGACGGGGCTGACAGGAAGGACTTTGAGAATGTAATAGCGGAACTCCTGTCTGGGCTACAGCACGAATTTGAACTTGGGCCTGTGGAGTTCTGTACCTTCGAGAATATGCATGCTTACCCCAGACTATTCTATCTTGGCGAGCAAGAAGACTAATAAGAGTTGACGGCAGAGGGCGTTTCTGGGAGGCGGCTGAACAGCGAACCATTTTCAATCTTAATTTGATTGACATGTGGATGAGGTATTCAAGTTTGAAGGTTTGAAGAGAGCAAATTACTCAATACAAGTAACAGAATCTGTCGCCAATTCTTGAATGTAACTCTGAATGAGAGGAAGCATTTCGTACCCATATCCTCAAACTTGCGAGAAGTCTCTCGCTTGGGTCTCTGAGTAGAGGGACCGTTTCGTAATATACATATTGGAAAATGCAATGAAGGAAGACGGTCACAATAATCATATCAGGATTGTTGATTGGATGGCGGAGCAGTTTCTCGTACGATTCCAAAGATGATTGATACAGAGACAGTGCTTTGGATTCTGGCAAACTATACATCTGTGCCTTATAAAGGGCAGATATGGCAATGATCGCAGAAGAGATTGCAGCATTGGACATGCCGAGCTCGATGACATGAAGTTTCATATGTCGCCAGTTAACAGAATCGAAGGGCGTGATCGCCGGACAGTCCACGGTGTCAAGAAAGAAGGCCACTGATAACTGAAAAGGGACTTCACCAGCTGTAAGGAGGTCCATAGTGGTGGTTAATTTGATATCAGATTTGAAGGTGAGCTGTTGTCGAACTCGGGATCCTCGGCTATAATAGATAGAGCATCATTTTGCTGAGAAGAAGCTTTCGAGATTTCACGAGCCTCTACGAAGGAGCTCCCTGGAGAAACAAGTCCGATATGTAGCGTGTTACGAGCAAGTCCATTCTGATCATCTTGTTGATGAGCATCTCCTTGATAGTTGTTATCCTCAGATAACGAATTCGGAGAGGTCGCTGATACAAATCTCGATACCGAGTCCAGTTGAGGTTATGGCACAGCGACAGCCTCATTTCGGTTACTGCTCTCAGGTCCTGAGACATTGGGGGGCTCTCTTCGCTTCGGAGACTGCAGCTTGTAAACACAATATCGTTTTTGATACTTCGCGCACTAGATGGCCGGGATTTTAGTACAGGGGTGTAAATAGAAGCAAAACACGAAGGTGAAAGCACTTCGCGTAAAAATCTGAAGGGATTGATCATTCCCCGAAATTTCAACTTACATTGATGCAATTTGGCCGCGACTCATCGCACTTGATCTTCCTGGATCTGCAAGTCAAACAACCACTCCGGACTCTTCCCCGGTATCTATGACTAGGCTTTGCTCTCGGCTCTTGGGTGGTGAAACCCTCCATGCTTGATTCGCTTGAAAAATAGACTTGGTAGATGGAGATAATCTGGGTAATAGCAATGATCCATCGAATGAGCGAATTGCGAGGGACGATGAGGTTGCCGACTGTTTGTCCCCCACTTTTGCCGATTTATCTCTAGTCGAAATGAACTTTCCCAGTTATCTCTTACCGAGCATTACGGGTTCTGATCGAAAGTGTAAACTTGTAATTTACTATCACGAGAGCAAAAGCGAGCAATGAATAATCTATACAGCTGGTGCTATTTATATCATGTACAATCTAATAAAACAAGGTTGTACAAGTAAGTTAACATGTTTAATTCGCTGTTTATTGACTATGATTAGTAAAGCTAAAATCGCGATTTATATTCGGGGAACCGACGCTGGGTCGTTGACCTCTTTACTACTTGGGACACACATCTCGTGATCAACTGTTCGCTCTAATGTCGAACACAAGTATCGATCTCCAGGGCATCTGTGCCGAGCTCATCGATGTTGCGAAAGAAGCCGGCAATATCATACTAGAAGCCCGGCCTACCTCACACTCAACTTCCACCAAGAAGAACAGTCTATAACCCCGCCCTTGAGATGTATTGACGATATGCTAACCTTTAGAAGCCGCTGATATTGTCACCGAAACCGATCAGGCGGTTGAGACTTTTATTCGCAATCGCTTAGGAAAGCTTCATCCCACCTTTGCATTCATTGGCGAGGAGACACATCACGATGCAACTGCCATGATCATCTCGGACGAGCCAACATTTATTGTAGATCCAATTGATGGAACATCCAATTTCGTTCACGGCTTCCTTACTGTCTGCGTCTTTATCGGTCTCGTCGTTCAGAAGCAGCCAACAGTCGGCGTTGTCTATAATCCTTCTCTCCGCGAGCTTTGGTTTGCTGTCAAAGGTCATGGAGCTTTCACCCAATATAACGACGGAGAAAGGCAGCGATTGCCATTGACAAAATCATCTCTCCGAGGCTTGGGTCCCGCCTGCATTGGTATAGAATGGGGTAGTGATCGGGAAGGGCCAAATTTCGAGCTCAACTTGAAAGTGTTCACTCAAGTAGCCCGTACTGCTGCTTCAGGAGGACAGTTTGTGAACTCGTTGAGATGTACGGGTTCGGCTGCTATCGCGATTTGTAGGACTGCAGCTGGGCAGCAAGATGCATTTTGGGAATGCGGTTGCTGGGCTTGGGATGTGGCTGCAGCTTGGTGTATTCTGAGTGAAGCTGGTGGTCTGATGGTCGATGGTCATCCAGGGAAGTGGGAACCTCCGGTGAATAATCGAATATATCTTGCAGTCAGGCGGGCGACAGAAGGGCAGCACGAATTTGTGGATGCTTTTTGGTCTGTCATCGGAGATGGGAGATCAACTTATGGCCCCTGAATTTGTGAAAAGGTCAAATCGATCAGCAATTGACTAATCATGTCCAAGTAATATAATATTTCATAGCCGGAGTCTTGAACATTGAAAATGGGTTTATTTATCTTACGAATCTACTACTGCCACTCTACCGACTTTCGCTGGCCTGTGTTCACGAATTTGACGAGAAGCTATGATTTTCCCAGGTCGTCAGATGGAACCAGTATCCTCGACTTCTGTTTCTACATGTCACGTTATAGTCTTCCCCTTTACTGTTCTACCTGTCATTACACGGCTTGATTTCTTCCTGCTCTGAACAAGTTCCGCGATACATTTACCGCAGATCTTTAATGTGAAACACTGCTCTTGCCTTAAACAACTGTGGTTACCAAATGTGCTAATGATGTAGCTGGCTGACAATATACCTCTGCATGTTTATGTTCCTCCGTAACTGCGCGCTGATCACAAAAGGCGACTACGAATACGCGAGAAAGAATGCGCTGAAGGTACGAAAAGTCTTTCCTTGAAACACCTGCTGTGGAACAGCATGCTATTCTACTGTCTTGCTCACACTTCTTCGATAGTCATTGTATGTAGAGCCCGGTGTAATCGAAGGTCTGCATCATGGAGCAACGACAATACTCGTCATATTCACCACAAGGATAAAGGCAGCTTGCCCTTTGAGCTCGACGGCGAGAAATTCGACTGGATCGATCTAGGAGGCTTGGACGGAGTTGCAACACGCTTCATAGAGTATGCGTGCGAGAAAGTGGAACGCAAAAGTATTATACTATAATCTTCTTCGCGATAACAACAACAATGCTACACAGCTAACGTGTGTCGGTGTCTAGAGTCCGTCGTTTAAAAGATCAGGGATAGGAAGAGTTATCATGATGACCTTTTCTTCATGTCTCAGATGTTTGATACGACACGGGGGCCAGTACTTACCGAACCATTCATTACTTTCGAGACTTAGGATGGGCTGGGGATTGTCAGCTTCGGCAAATGTATTGAATTAACCTGCCAAAGCGTAAGTATTCGTTGATCTTATGAAAGGAGCAATCGTAATTTTCAAGCAAAATTCCAAAATTACTTGACTTTTCTTTTCCTTTATGACTTTACTTTTGAACCTAGTAATTTCACAAAGCACTCTAGCTCCAGTAAGGATTTAAAGTCGTTAAAGATTTGGCACTTCTTTCTGAATGTCAGGATTCCATTTTCGGATATTAATGGCGAAAAGCTCTCACCCCACTATTGGAGCCCACTCAAACAGGAACAGTTCTGTTTATGCGGGGTATCTTTTACCCCGCAAGTGATCGATCCTGTTCGAGTCTCCTCAGCGGTTCAATCAATCGATCATCTCAAAGAAACCATGGCTAATTCCAACTTGGCTCTGCTAATTGATGGCGACAATGCCTCGTCAAAGATTATCGCAGGCTTGCTAGTAGAGATTGCCAACTATGGAACCGCTAGCGTCAGGCGGATATATGGCGATTGGACCAGTCCCAATATGAATAGTTGGAAGAAATGCCTTTTGGATCACTCCATAACGCCAATCCAACAATTCGCCTATACGAGTGGCAAGAATGCCACAGATGGCGCCATGTAAGATGCCCCAACAGTAGCTAGTTTCTCTAGCTCTGGCTATTGGTATAAGTAATCCTAAGACAGACGAAGATATACTAATACTGGAATGCTCATGACAGGATTATTGACGCAATGGATCTTCTCTACACTGGCCGCTTCTCAAGTTTCTGTATCGGTATCGAGCGATAGTGACTTCACCCGACTCGCATCTCGAATTCGTGAGCAGGGCGTTACAGTCTATGGCTTCGGAGAACGCCGCACACCCAGCCCTTTCGTATCAGCCTGTGATAGATTTATATATGTTGATGTGTTGAGAGCAGCGCCGGTAGACATGGCAGAGCCGTCGGTTCCCGGGGAGTTATCCAAGTCAGGTCAGAGATCAGTTCCAGTACGGGAACAGCGAGAACAGCGAGAACGGCCGTTAAGTGGAAGACCGATCGATTCTGATGCACGCGCCAACATCGTCCTTGCAATTCGTAATTCGAGGGAGTATGAGAATGGCTGGGTCAATCTGGCGGAGGTTGGAGGTCTTCTCAACAAATTGGCGCCTAATTTGAACGCTCGGAACTATGGGTATGAACGGCTTCGCGAGTTCATTGAAGCTTCTGGGTTGTCGACGTCATGTTCAAACCGATGGGTGATAAACCTCCGATTGCCTTGGTCTGCTTGAAAGAGGACGTGACTAGGATTTTAATGTAGCGAGGAATTTGTCTCGGACTTGAAAGGAGGTGAAAAGACATACAGTTCTACACGACTTGAGCTTGGGGATTCAGAATTACACTTCACTTATCAAATCCTGGCTGCCAGGCGGAAGTATTAGCAAAATCGAATAGCTTGAGATAATAGTGATAGTTTCATTTCGAAATTTGTCAGGTTCCACGCCTCAGTTTCTGCTAGATCTACCATAATAGAGCAAAGATAGCAGTTTTGTCACGGTTATGGTCGATGTCATAATTGTCGTTCATTTTCGAGAGTATAATCTTGAGCAACTCGCCCTTGCAGCAAAATGCCGGTCTATTGTCCATATACATTGAGGAGGGCAGTCTGTGCGTTGTATGCGCCATGCAGTGTACATCATATCTGTTGCCAAAGTATCATAGGAGGCTAATAATCATTCACAGCTCCAATTCCGTTCCATTTCCTTCATCACTCAAGGGCGACTTCTTCGCAAGAATCTCATCATTCTCATCATCACTGACATCGTCGTCGGAATCCTCATCATCCTCCACCTCCATAAGATCAATGACCATCACAGCTCCATTTCCCAGCTTATCCAGTTGGAAACCCGCTTCTATAATATCTGAAGCGTCGAAAACACACCGTGCAACATCGAGACCAATATCGAAATGTTTCATTGCCAAGGCAATAAGCCGAAACTGTTCATGATGGGCATCCGTAAAGTCATTTTTCAGGTCGTCTTGAGCTTTACCACCGCCAAAGATCAGAAGATTGTTACGATGTCTCAGACAAAACTGCTCGAAGGGGCCAATGCTACCCAGTGCTTCGGATAGCTTGATTGGATCGGTCTGGGCACTGATAGATAAGCGTGTGAAGACGCAACTGTTTAATAAAGCCTCTGCTGCCTGAGGGTCAAGAGGAGAGAATATTTGGACATTTGGCGGGAGAATTGAAGTTGACGTGGAACGGCTCAGCTCTTGTTCCGAGCGGGTTTTGAGAGTCGACATCTCTGTATATGAGAGAATAAGAGGTTAAGCTTGAAATTGTGTGAGATCTTGAAAGAAAAAAAGTCTCCGCTGTATCATGTGACAGGATGATTCAAGTGGATACCCCAACTGCGAAACTAGACTCAGTTTCGATTAGTCTCTGGCCTATTCGTGTTTATGTACTCTCGCCTAAAATTCACTGATCTAAAGAACATTTTTGATGTGTCTCCACCACCTCCCTCCTCTACCGGCGATCCTAGCGCTACAGACCACTACTGTTCTCCTCACCATGTCTTCCAAACGGGCACAAAACTCATTAGTAGCGCCAATGAGAATTCAAGATTGTCAAGCGGAAGCTCTGTCGACTCAGTGGGATGATCTCCTTAAATCCAAACCGAAATCCACACATCTCCCATCACCCAAAGATTCAACATCAATCACGCATCTACTAGCAAGAAGTATATCCACAGCCCTAAACCTATCCTCCTTCTTCGAAATGCAACATCCACAATAGACATTCGATCGCCGGGGTCGCGAATCGTCAGGAAACATTGGGGAGAAGCTCGAAAGGGATAATGACGATGCCTCGTGGGGGGAAACACCTGCTGCAAGCTCCAGCAGGGCAACCGGATTATCGTTTATACCAGGTACCCTTCCAGACTTCCTCGTGAATGATTTTAGACGTCGCTCAACATCAGAGCAATTACGGATGTGCCAAGATCTTAAGAAGCTTCAGGCCTCGTTCTGTTCAGTACACTTAATGCGAAGTGAACAGTGGGTGAAATATATACTGTGAAAGTAGAAGAGCGGGAGAGTAGAGGTCGGAAGACGCTTTCGAGAGGGACAGATGCACGTCCGGTACCCACGGGTTCCGTTCCGATCATTCCTTCAGCAGAATCTGGCTTGTCGGTTGCTATGGGTGCTCCTCTATTCCTAGTAAAGCATTTAACATTCTCCGCCGAATCCACGTACTGGCATATACACATCAGTAGGCTTGTGCCATTTGATGGCGAGGCTATGCAGAAGCGAGTACCCGAAACGAAGAGAAGGCAGAAGAGCTCGGCGGAAAAGGAGCTGGCGGAGAACAAGAAGGAGGAAAAGCAATACACCCACGAAGTACTCATATGTGGGCTAGGCGGCGAGGTTGGCAAGCTTGAATTTCTGGCTAAATTTACTACTAGGATAGAAATTATTACGAAATTTCTGCTTAAGAGTTAGATCGAGAACGTTTTGTCGACCTTAGTAAATATTAAAGTTTCTAAGAAGACCCTAATAAGTAGGATAAATAATATTAAGATGGAGGTCTTTACGAGATTATTACCAGCTATTATTCTCATAATTTAAGAACGCGGGGAATAGCCTATACGAGAGATTCATAAGGATAGATAAACGCTATATTAGGAATCGCAGACCGAAAATGATTTTATAATATTCAATTTATATAGCTATACTACAGATACCTTATCGACATCGCAAATATGAATTTCTATATAGACCAGTGCTCTATTCATCATTAGTACTAGTAGTTCGTGTTGACATGCAAGATCTACTGCGACTAATGAAACTTGTGGCGCGTCGATGATAACGCCGATTGGACGAACAAGTGTAAAGGTGACCTTCAATATCATGATACGCTCCCAGTTGAGCGTACAAGGAACCTTTCGATATAACAGTGTAGGATATGAAAGTTCATTGAGAGTTTTGCAGAAGAAAAATTTCAACATCGAAATACAGGACATGATTATGCGTTCTGTGTCGGGATCACGGTGGAATTGTAAAATTGGATAGATGAAATAGCGGAACATACACTAACGAGTTTTGAAGCTCATAAGATCCCAGAATCTGAAAGTGTGACAAGTGTGAAGACATAATATATACTGCCACATGTAGGCTGTACACATCCCATCATCTCCAGCCCACAGGAGCCAGTGCCTTATGCTGTCCATGACTCACATACATCTTGGTCTTGCATGAGGCAACTCGATCCTTCCCAGCTTTTAGCACTTTCGCCTTCCAAGTTGGCGCAACTTGGAATTGTAGAGCTTCCAAAGCCTCGGCATGAAATGTACGTCTTGGATACAGTACAAAGAAACCGCTTCGGGCAATGGACGGAGATTGAATACCTCATAACTACCCCCGCGCTCTGGAGCAAAAAAGTTAAGACCCTTCTCTTTCGTCTCTTTGCATGTTTTCCTCTCACTGGCCGTCAAGGATAAGTCCGTAACGATGCATTTGGCCAGCCCGCTGACGAATTTTCTTCCGAAATCCCGTGATGCAAGCTCCATGAGCTGTAGGTCATGAATGCAAGCCAGATTGATGCCGTAGTGGCTGAACAGGGCATCGGAATCATTACGGACGTCGAAGAAGACTTTCGGAATCGAGGTGGACTCCAGGATCGTTTTGAGTGTCTGCCCGCTGGTCCCAGGTGTCGTAAAGGCTTCATTACCTAGAGTATTTATGTCGATTAAGAAAGTCTGCCCCGCTGGCGAGACGTGGATCTGAAGGATTGATGGCGAGCCGTGTCGCGAGAGATTGGCTCCTTCGAGATCCAAGAACAGTGAGGGTGGAATGGTTGGTAGCTTGGCCAAGGCTTCAACTAGAATTGCGATAGTACCGGAAGTATCTACAAGTCCAATTATGAGAGAGGCGACAGGAGCACTTGCTTCGAGAGTTGCACCTAAAGGTAGAATATTTCTGTCATTGACATTCGCCATGATCAGATAAAGTAGCTGGCGGCGAAACAAGAGCTGAGAGGATATTTTGGCGGGAGGAAACTCGTGATCGTGAAGCGGAATATGGAAGTATAGGTACCAGAGTTCTGGACTCTGGCATGAAAATTAAGTCAAGCGGGTAGGAAGTGCGGCCTTATATGAACAATATAAATGCCTTCAGCGGCTGCTTACAAATATGAATTATGTGTTAGAATCCTTCTGCAGCACCATAAAGGACTCCCTCCTTACATAGAGACCTTCGGTGACCTTTGTCTAAAAGCAACACGGAGTCAAGTGTTTGGAGATAAGCGTAGACAATAGATGGCAAGTTGCAGGCGCCTGAGGGAAGCCTGGCCTCTAAGCAGTGGCCACGATCCTTGGTACGTTCCGTTCGTACTACCACATTTGATAGGTTATGGGATTCTGACCACTCAGATACCGCTATAAATAAACCCACTATGCAGGTGAGAGATGCGTGTATCAAGTATAGCTGAGCGAAACGTGCTAGATTGAATGAGCCACATTCTTGGGGCACCGTAAATACTTTCCTGTTTGATCCTGCCGAGTCTAGAATACTCCTCATCTCTCCCCCAATTTTGCTTGTTATCAAGCGCTTTGTACCGAATGAAAGTTGGACCTCCTCCACACAACACTTTGTACCCGATCAATCAATATCAGACCCTGCTTGTTTGAATTAGGATATAATTTATTGCAATACTCTAGCTTCATGCATGTCCTAGGCAGACTTATGCAAATATCGAAGCTTCTGTCTTGAGAAACCGGCCGATATCATCATTTCCATCGGACTGAAAGAAATGACAAGCTGAAAAATGATGTGGTTCGAATACCATATAAGCCATATCTACAGAGGACAAGATAATCGCACTCCTAGGGCTGGCTTGGCCGTATTTTTATGTTCAAAAGTCCTGGCATTTTCACAAAACTTTGGCGGACTTCCTTGATTTGACCTTTGTACCGTGTCTGCGACTTTTAGATTGATATTATTAGCAATATCCCGTAACCATTTTGTGACTTTAGACTACTGTTCTTAGTAACGTCCCAAAATCTAATTGCGACATTGGATTGTTAACTAAGCAAAGCCCCGTAGCAGTTTAGTGATATCACGGAAAACACGAGGGCTGCTGTATCTAGCTGAATTTCGTCAATGCGATTGTTCTTTGAAGGGGTCATAGTGATGTTCTGTAGTATATACTTATCTGGTCAAGAAATCACTCTCTACTCAGCTTCTGCTCTGCAGAAGAACCCTTCTTTCTCTATCGTTTCGATAAATACCCAGTCCAACATGAAGGCTCCTCACATGGTTCATCACAGCAAGGCAAAGCTCAGAGGATAGAACGAATATGCGACTCCGGAGGGCTTTGGTTGTATCTTTGATGCTCTTTGGGTGGAGATATTCTCTGAAGTTTTGCAAGATATGCCAGTTGCAGCATAATTTGTAGAAGAAAAGCCTGGTGATTCATGGTCCTACCTGGTCTCTCTGAACGTCCCAAACATTGATATCAATCCGGGCATACTCCTGAAGGCCGAAGATAAGTTCGAGATGATGTTCTCTCCTAAGCCATCCAAGCCGGATCGTGTCACCAAACAAATTCCAAAGGATCCCAACGGATGGCCCGCCATCTTCGTCAACATCAACACCATCCATCACACTGGCACCCATCTTGCCCGAGTGACTCGTTCAATGTTCGGTATCATCCCTGATCCACAAGAGGTCAACAGTCAGCCTCGTTGGTTCAAGAATAATCCTTTCACAAGAGTCTTCCTGAAGCTCAGGGAGAGTATTAAAACTGTAAAGGCCCGACTCAATGCTTTGCAGAAGATGCACCCTGGCCTTGACAAAGTCCAAGCTCCCAAGCTTCCAACATTTAGGGACGATGAGACTGTGGAGGAGATCCTCAAGATCGAAATGGACGAGGATGTTGAGTGCATGTCAAAGATTTCGGATAGCGATTTTCTGTATGTCCCTCCCAAGATCAATTTCCGCAACAAGCAATGAATCCTGCTTGGCTTGAACACCGACCGCATGTGGTCTTTGAACTTCTTTGGGAGTCTCCCAAAGGAGCGAATTTCTTCGATTCTTGCTATAGTAAGTCTCACTCTTCTTAGCCTTTCTGCTCGTTGCTAACGAGTAATCGCACCGAACATCATTTTCCCGAACTTACCCATAAGTTCGATAACTTCACAATATAACCTCTAAAACGCATGAAAACGATAACTAATTAATCGCTGAAGCCTGCTCTATAGGTGCATCAACTTTTTACGAGTTATTTGTATTAATAGAGCCCGCTATACCCTAAAATCGATAATTAAGAGCTCCGGACACGTCTTATACTCGTTCGCATGAACCCTCCTCCTCTTCCAACTTCCGTAATAACAAAAGAACTACGTAGCTAGCAGACTTCAGAGTCCCTAGGAACGTTCTTAATAGTAATAATACGCTAGAAAAAGACTCTACATAAGCTACTATCCGCATCTAACTAGATGCTTTAGAAAGGCAGATACGAATTCGACGCGACGTGCTTAACGGAGTAGCTCTCGCCCTCGACTACTTCGTTAAGGCCGTCCGATAGAAGCCTGAATATATTAAGTTCGTATAGCTTATCAGAGACACGTTTATTAAGCACGTTACTACGGAAAGCTATACCTTAGTTATACCTCTCTACCCTAAGAGACTTCTAATAGTCTCGATACCCTTATCAGCTCTAGTATCGCAGCTCTCTTAGCTTACCTCTAATAAGTCCCTTACTTAGGCTAATCGCGCGGGTATAGCTAAGACTCCGAAAAACTCAGAGGTAAAGCTCCCTATAAAACCTCGTACCGCTTAGTCGGCCTCGAGTTCCTCCGGTAGCGCCTTACTTAGCTTATCAAACACTAGCGTTACTAGCGACCGCCGAAATACTAGGATTATAATCGTGCTCGAATCACCGGCGAGACTTGCTCGATAGGAAGTCTACGCTATTCGCAAAGTAATTATAGAGGAGATACCTGAAATAACGCTTAGTAACCTCTTACGGATCACGCCTATACGCACTAGATAAGCGCTCTACTTAGCTACTTTTACTACCCGAGACGTTCTTATTACTATAGAGAACAAATAGATCCTCATGAGAATCATAAGGGCTATAGCTATTAACCTTCCGGAGGTCTAGTATAACTACTCGCTACTAGGAGTCCCGGCGCATATATAAGATCTCTTCGGTAATAGTATTACTATTATAGAGGAGGAAGTCGCTACTAAGGTCTTCGCATAAATAGAGTAATACCTAATTATTTACTGACCCTTACTTAGGGCTAAAGCTAACCTAGTAAGCCTCTGACTTAACTAGAGCGTAGCGCTAAAAGTATCTATTCCTCCTTTCCGGATCTTTAACTCTAGTGCTCTCTCTTAGCCTTTTATTAAGAAGGTGCCGATTATTCGATACTCTAATAGCTATCAGGAGTATTATATACCTACTAAGTGTTTTCGCTTCGCCTGCTATAGCTACTATACTATAAGAATCGACTAATACTAAGGCCCGATAGGAGACGAATACTCTTATCCTACGAAGTGCTATAACTACTACGGACCGGAACTATCCGGCTATAATCTCTGCCCTGCTGCTCTAAGGAGAGTTAAAGGGAAGATTATTAAGCTTATTAAGAAGGAGCTCGGCACGATTCGAGTAGCCGGAGATTAGCTCCGGAGAGATATTTTGGCGAAAGCTATAGTAGTAGCTTCTGCTACTATTACTAAGAACCCTACGGAAGGTAAAGCGATAGAGATTAATAATACGCTAATCCTAGTACTAAGGATACTTAAACGAAAGAAGAGAGCTACTATATCCGTATACGAGGCTTAGGCCTCTTAAACTTAAATAGAGACCTAGCGATCGCGGTCTCGCTTACGAACGATTACCTCTACTCCTAGACTTTTATCAGAGGCGATCCTATAGATATAACTTATATAGTTAGGACGAGCTAAACGATCTACTATAAATACTAATAGCTTTAACCTTCTCGAGATATCTCGATGAAGTCTTATAGGTAATATATCTGCTGCCGATTAAGATAAGGCGCTTAAGGATAAAGATATATTAGACGCCTAACCTAGATATTAGAAAGCTTAATATAGTACTATAGCAGCTGCCGTATAAGAGCACTCCTATCTCTAAGAGAGCTCACGGTCCTATAGGCTAATATAGCTAGAAGTATAGCATATGATATTACTCTCTCCTTAGCCTTCGAAGATAGAGTTAATATCATATATATCTAAGAACCGTATACTAGTACTAGGTATAGAGATATTACTAAAACGCACCTAGGTTACGATATATATACCCCTGTCGATTCCTAGGACTCACTCGATAATAGACTTAGAGTACTTATCTACGTTCGAAAGAGAGCCTCTCTTAAGGTATAATAGAAACGACCTATCTAAACCCGAGACCTTTTATAGCTCGTAGTAAATAGGTTCTCTATCCTTAACGTCTACCGCTAGCTACTATCTGATTCGGTAATAGACTATATTACGAATCTTATTCCCCCGGGCGATTACCTAGTAGGAGGAGACTTTAATATATACTACGAAAGTTAGGAGCTAAGGATCGAAACTAGAGGCCGAGGAGAAGAGATCGCTATCTAGGTAGCTTATAGTAATATAGACTTTATTAGTGAAGTTAGTATATCGACTTAAAAAGCCGGGAGCTATATACTAGACTTAATGTTCTCGAATATCCTATACGTAGTTATAATAAGCTAACCCGACCTATATATAGGATCTAACTATTAGACCCTAGTTACTATTATTCTTAGCAGAGGGGTCGAAGCGCTAAAGCAGATTAACTTTAGAGTCCTAGAGTCCTAGCTACTATAGTTAGCTGGACTCGTTACGAATAGCGTGAAGATACTCCTAGTAAGCTTAAGAGCGCCGGAGTCTAAGGAATAAGTAGACTTTCTAGTGCAGTCTCTTAGTAGTATCTTTTAGTATACTATTTATACCGTAAGGAAAGCCGATCAGGGCACTAGTAACCTAGCGCCTTAGTGGATACTTACTAATAAGGATACCTATAGGGATTACGTAGAAGCTTAAAGGCGGGATCCTTATAGCGAGGAAACTATCGAGGCAAGATAGACGTTCTATATAGCTATATAGAAGTCGAAACGAGACTATTAGCAGAAGACTCTTAACGATATCTGCGATAACAAGAGCTTCTATAAGGTTATAAGCTAGTATAAGAAAGAGACGAATATTAAAGCTCTTCCTCTTAAAGTCAATAGGGTAGTTATCGAAGATACCTTAGAAAAAGCATAAGCGCTTAGTAAAGAAGTGCTCGGAAGGTTCAGCGCGGACGATAACCTTCCTATAGACCCGCTCGAGGGATAGCAGGATACCTCCACGCTCCTATAGGAGACTACGATCTCTATTAAAGAAGTTAAGAAGAGAATAATTAGAGTTAGTAATATATTACTAGGAGCTAATGAAGTTATAGTATGCTTTCTTAAGGCCTACTAGGGTATATTTAGGCTACTCCTATACGCTATCTTTAACGTATACCTTCGACTAAGCTACTTCCTCTCTTACTAGAAGCTAGCTAAAGTCGCTATGCTCCCTAAAGTCGGACCCGGTAAGGATAAGACCTTACTACGCTCTTAGCGCCCGATTATACTACTCTTATATATTAGTAAAGGGTTCGAACGAATCATCGCTAGCTATATCGCATATACCGCGCTCGAACTAAAGCTCCTTAGCTCTTAATACGCTAGGGCTTTACTAAAACGATTAGTAATAGACTTAGTAATATACTTTACTTACGATATTAAGCTCGCGCTCGCTAATAGCCGGGAGGTCACTATTACTATACTAGACGTTTAAGGAGCTTTCGACGCCCTGCTTCTACGCAGGCTCTTAAGGCGCCTTATTAAGTAAGAGTAGCCTCCTGCTCTTATCCTTCTGATTACTAGTTTCTTAGAAACTCGTAGTATCCGAGTTCAGCTTAATAAGACTAGGATAGACGCTACCCTTATAGAGTATAGTACTCTATAGGGCTCCCTACTATCCCCTATTCTCTACTTACTCTACTTAGCCGAACTGCTTCTGATTAACCTAGAGCTCCGTTTTAGGTATATAGATAATATACTAATCTATAGAGCTATAAAGTCACTTAATATAAACGTTCAACTCCTTATAGCAGATATTCGCAGTATCCTCGACTAAGGTAACGCTAATAAGGTTTTCTTCGCCCTAGAGAAAATAGAGACTATTTATATCACTAGACAAAAGCACGAATAGTCTCTAGCGATAGTAGTTAATAAGGAACTCACACTCGAACCGATTATTATAGCAAAGAAGAGACAGACTCCTGTACTTCGATAGCTAGGAGTATACTTCGACCGAAAGCACAAGTTCAAGTAATACTTAGCCGAACGCTCCCGACTAGCCCGACTAGCCGCTTTCTATATACGTAGCCTTACGAATACTAAGAACGGCCCTCTAGCGGCCGTATTACGAAAGGCAATTCAAATATGCGTTATACTAGCCCTCTTATACGGCTCTGAAGTATAGTATAAGGGAAGGTATTAAGTACTGACTTAGATTAGAGCGGGAAGACCGGATTAAGTTAGCTCCCGAGTTAGAGGATTTATCGACTAGATAAATAAGATACTTACTCTTATAGTAAAAGGCGCACTCTTTATTTAGAGAACTATACTAATCGCTACTTTATACTGCGACTTAGGCTTACTCTTAGCAGAGGTAGCGCTAGAAGAGGCTAAGCTACGTTTTCCAATATAGCTACAGATAGTCGATAAAGACTACCCTCTTGTTCGAAGAATAACCCTATAGCTAAGGCAATAAGAGAGAGGAGCCCGAACCCCGAAAATAGTATAAACGAAGCTATAACGACTTAGCCTACTTATCTTACTAGTCCTAAGACTGATCATTCGAACGCCTCACTTCTCTTGGGACTATTATACTAACTTAACTAGAGGGATTAATAAGGAAATAGCTACTTCTGCCTTTAAGGAATAGTAAGCAGAAAGAGCTAATACTGATATGATAGTCTTTTCGGATAGCTTAGAACTCTATGCTAACGGAGAGAAGTTCGTAGGGTATAGCTATATAGTCTACTAAGGAAATAAATAAGTCTATACGGGCTTTAGCTTAATTAATACTATATTATATATCTTTAACGCTAAAGCTATTAGTACTTAGAAGAGTCTTTAAGCGACCCTTCGTGATCCCGCTCTATAGAGCAGACGTATCTAGTAGTATATTAATAGCACCTTAGTTATTTAGTATATTAAGAGCACTGCCTCGACGTCTTTATAATAGGCCTTTTACTAGATATAAGATACTATACTTACGAATAATATTCAGGTGAAGTAGTCTCCCGGCTATACTAGTATTAAGGGCAACGAAGCCGCAGATAAGCTAGCTAACGATAGTGCTACTTCTGAGCTTTAGGACTTAGGACCTGCAGGCGAATTAATAGTTAGCAGCATTAGATCGGAATTCAGAAGACAGTTTCGAGAAGCATAGGGCGACTAGTAGAGGCTTTATAAGCCTTGCCTTTCTATTGTCTACCGGAGATAAGGAATAATATACGTAATTCGCGACTATCCGGAACTTAAGGTTCTTATACGCTAAAAGCTATACTACTTCCTCGCTATGCGAATATCCTACGGCGACTTCGCTTAGTACTATAATAAATATTATCACGATAATGCGGTCCTTACCTGCTTATATAGCAGGACGAAGACGCTAGACCACCTGATCTACTGCCGGTATATCAGGAGATCTTTCGCTCACTGGCCCGAAAAGCCAGAGATAGCTCTATAGCTCGACTAACGGGATACCTAATAGTATCTTAATATGATAATCGAAAACCTAGAACTCTTCTTACGATTTCTAGAGGTTACGTATTTCTTCAATAAGATTTACAAGAAGCACTAAGTACTGCTTAGTAAGACCTCTAGCGCGCGGCTGCTCTAGCTAGCGCGACGCCCTCCCGGAGGAACTTCCTTTAGGAGAAGAGCATACTACTCTACTTATAAGCTATTAGGTCTACTATATATATACGATTTAGGTCTACTCTACGTAGCTCTTAGAGTTTAGTTTTAGTCTCAGGTGATTAGATTTGAGTTTTAGGTATACGGTATGACTATATAAGTACTACTAGAGTCTAGTACAGAGGGGCGGGAGTCTTTATAATTCTTTCATTTATTATATTAGTAGTCTCTACCTGCATCAGGAGCACGCTCTGTTTCTTTTATTCTAGCGTAACTATCTTAACCGGCGGAGATAGGCGTAGTAGCATTCATGCCTAATAGGCCACCGAAACTGTCCTCTGAGGCACTATACGACTATTATATATATGAGCCCTTAGCTAGATACGTCCTCATGCCCCCTAGGAGGCCTCAGAAGCGTACACCCACGGTGTACCTTCGACGGACGCAAATAACTATTATTATTATCATCAGCTAACGAGTAATCTAGATGTCCCTACCGGCCTAGATAACGAGGACCTCCTGCCCTGTAGCTGTGAGTAGAAGTTCGTTGCTATCGAGCGATTTATTAAGTATAATGCCGATACTATGGCCTAATACGATAAGGGTCGCAATTGTATCGGTAAAGCTCACGTAAGGCTATCCCTTCTAACTATTACTCGTTATTAATATATGATTAGCTTCCTACTACCCTCTTGCACCTAGTCCGCGTTACTATATAGGAGACTCTTGAGTTCTTGCAAGGTGGTAATATGACTGTTCTTGTAAGTACTTCCTCACCTCTTAGCTTCTCTCGTTATTAACGAGTGATTAGGATATGCTTACTAGTGTAAACTGTATTATAAAGACTCAAGTAGCTATTACTGCAGGATCGGGCATTTGAGTAGTTCGCTAAGAACAATAGCTTGGGATTGCTTTTGCGTAGATTTAGAGGTATACTCGTTCACTACGAGGTGTTACTTTAGGGAGTTTATAGCGCATGATACCCAGGGAAATATAACTATATTGTATTTTAATCTTCATTCTTGAATTCTCCTCTATGTTTAACTCGTATATAACGAGTGTTTCTATCGGCTAATATAACTACATTCTCGCCTATAAGTATAATACATACTACTTCCTCTATAATCAGGGTTTATAAAGTCCTCCCTCGTTATTATCGGATTATCGTTCTAATTAGCTAAATACCTTATTATCGACGAGGTACTCTAGTTAGTACTCTAGTCTGCCTAATTACAGATTTTAATTAGTCCCTAACGCTTCTCTAAATATAACTATTGAGCTCCTCCACGCTGGAAAGAGTGCGTTCCGTATAGACGAAAATCTACTCCGATATTAAGAAGATTATATCGCTAGTACTCGGTAAAGGAAGTTGCAGTCTTCTACTCGTTAGTAATAAGGCAAAATTCATTTGATAAATACTTACTAAAGGCTAATCCCGCTATATTATACGATTATGAATATCATATCTCCTAAACAGGTAACCCTCTATGATCCGAGACACTTTTATCTACTCTAAGAGAGCCTATACCGGGTAAAGATAAGGTTCCTCCGGATTAAGGTAAAGGATAAAAGGTTTGATCCTTAGTCTGTTATTAGTTATTACTTTTAATAACTCGTTAGTAATAAATATACCTCTAAATTGATTAGTCTTACGAAATATTAAGGTAACTTTAATACTCCCCTCTTCCTCGTCGTGAACTTTGATATAATAAGCTTATAACTTTAATACCTCGTCGATACGTAAGAGATACTGGAATACGAGGGTATAAATAGCCTGTATTATCTTCCGGGTATTTAGTCCACTCCATAGATAGACATACTTATCGTAGACAAGGGATTTACTACTTTCGGTAGTAGGAATCGTTTGATTAAACTCCTATATACGACGTAAGTCACTTACTATTATAGCACGAGAACTTATCTGCATCTCTCTACTATATGCCTAGATCCGCTCGTTAGCTACGAAGGAAACCACGGAAAACTCGTATTAAGCGAATATAACTTGAGTTTATTTAAACCCTTTATATACCTTATAACTATTATAGATAATAAGGGATTTCCTTGCTACTAGTCTAGGCCCTCGACTTGTACCCATATAGTAGGAGTATACTTCCGAGGGCATATTAATATAAACCAGAAGCTCGCTGCTGCTCTTATCTTCAACGTATAAGAATAGGTTACCGGTCGATCTTTCGTTCCCGATGCGTCTAAGAGCTTCTTCTTTCTTAACGAGCCTTTCTCTTAATAGATATATTAGATCTAGTTAATAATATATTAAGGACACTCGCTAGAAGCGCAGTTAAGGTTGTTCCGACCTTATTAAGGATATTGCTTCTTAATATATGAAATAAACTGCTTATGAAGACTAGAAAGATTTATTAGTAATAAGTATTATAGAGATCAAGAGAAGTATTACGTAGTATATGTCTTTAAGGTTCGTACTGCAAGAGCCTCCTTCTGCACTTCTAATAGGACCTCTGCTCTATCCTTAAACCCTATATCCTCCTCTAATCTAGCTTAATATAAATCAGTGTTTAATACCTCTTCTTATTCGTATAGATCATCTTATAAGTCTGGATCCGTAGTATCAAATAGTTCGTTTATTACGAGTATTTCTTTTGTTTTCTTATAATTAGATATAAAATAAACAAAGAGTAAGGAGAGTTCGTTATTAACGAGGGAAACTACCCCGTACTAATATAGCTCTAGGCTATCTAATTACCCCTCCTTCCTCTAGTAACTACTCCTCTAAACCTCCTCGTTTATAACGAGCATTTATTATTTAATCCCTAAATAATTATACTACGTATATTAGCAGTCGCTCGCCTCTAATAAGAGATTTAGGCTAGAAACGCTCTAGATGAAGCTTTTGAACCCCCTATAAAGGCGACAGATATCGATATCCGCACGCTAGCTAAGAAGCAACGTTTACTTACTTAGGCGGATAAATATATTCTAATCCTATAGGATCAAGGCCCGAAGCGAGAGGTAAAGTAACTACTCTAGATATCTCTAGAAGACTTGTTGCTAATAAGCTTTCTAGGCCGGATACCTTGCTCTTATCTAATACTCTCGTCCGTAGCTAGCCTCCTAGACTGATTACTCCCCCGAATATTTCCCTCGCTCGCAACGAGTAAACCTCTCTTACTCTTACTCCTGCTGATACTTCTTAACTCTCTCGTTACTTTAGTACCTTTCAGCTAGACTCTTCGCCCTTACCGAAAAAGCGGAAATATCTAGAGGGAGAAGAAAAGGTTATAAATACTATAATATAAAAGCTCTCCTTTAATATCCTCGGTAAGGACGAGCGATTATAAGGTATTAATCGGAGTAATATTCTAATATCTCTATTAATAAGTTATAGTTAAAGTGATAAGTTAGTATAGCTCGTTTATAACTAGGAGCTTAGATAAATACTTATTATCAACGAGTATTATGACGACTGGTCAGATTGGAGGTTTAG
>FJVC01000186.1:0-18763 GCA_900074895.1 Rhynchosporium secalis
AGCAGGAGTTCCTCTCCTTCTAAGAGTAAGAGTAAGAGTTTACTATTCCTATACTTATATCTACCTCCTCTCGACTAGTTCTAATAACCTTAGCTTTAATAACTACTACCCTTTCCTCGATTTGCTCCTTATCTATAACTATTCTAGCTATATCTATTAAAGTTATTCTAGCTATTTAGATTTCTATTATTTCTCTATAACTCAGATATATAGCTATTATTTCTATAGCCTCCTCTATTTCCATATCTATTTCTATATCCGGCTCTATTTCTATATCCGGCTCCACCACTAGCTCTATTTCCATATCCGGCTCTATTTCTATATCTATATCTATTTCTATTTCTATATCTATTTCTACTACTACTACTTCTATATCTATTTACTCCTCTATACCTATATCTATTTCTACTACTACTACTTCCATATCTATATCTAGATCCGTTTCTATATCCTGTTCTATTATTCTAAGCGCTATTATTTTAGATACTAAGCATATTAGAAGTTAATACTTAAGTATCCTAAGGCTTTATATTCCTATCTCCCTTCGGCGGACCTATCGTCTGGGGTTTCTTTTAGAACATAAGCTAGCTAGCTTAAAGGTCTACTAGTAAAGCTATCGGGGTCTTTCTAAACTAGTTTAGATATAAGTGCTTTAGCTCCTTAACCTATCTCTTCTTATAAAGGCGATCTTTAATCTCCTTTATAGTTATAATAGACTATTAGTAGTTATTTACGATCTCTAGCGCTCTAGCTATAGAATTAGCTATTAGAGCTGACTTATCTATTACCGACTTTCGTAACTTATCGTTAGTAATACCTTTAATAAATATAGAAATAATAGACTTAAGTACTATAACCTTAATTAAGCTTAATAGAAGTCCGGGTCTAAATCCTGGCTTTAGGGAATCCCGACCGTATACTCTACGCAAGAGGTGGATTATTCTTATATAGTATGCCTAGATTAGCTTATTACCTTTCTAGCTCTACTTCTCGATCTCGGCTTATACTAATATCTCTTCTTCCTTAGTAATTATAGCTAGGAACCTTACTTAGATAGCCTCTCTAAACTCTTAGATATGATATCTAGTAGCACTTATCTCTCTATTATCTATAATAGCTCGGAACTTCATATTTAAGTCTAGCTAGTTAATAGCTTTACTATTAAATAGCATATCAACTGCTTTAAAGAATATTATAAAGCTAATATTATTTATATTATATCCTGACCTGCGAAAGTCATATCTAAGGCGTATTAGCTACCTTAATACTAATATCTTTCTATTATACTTCCTAGATAGCTTATAGTCTAGTAGTCGCTCGACCATATAGAAGTTTTCTAGATCTTAGTCGTAATAATATAGATTATTACTACCTTCCGGATCTCCTGATAAGAATCCTACTCCGGCCTTCTAGCTCTTTCGTTAACTTATATTTAATCTAGAGTAAACTAAGCTACTCTTATAGCTATTATAGCATATATTATTAGAGTAAGTAGCTTAGTTATCCTAACTATTCTTCTCTTTCCCGCTCTACTCTATAATCGTAATCAGATCTCTCTCTTTCCTCTTCCTTTTATATTCTTCTTTATATAGTATAAAAGTATTTCTCTTATCTTCCTAAAAGATATCCTCCTATCTCGATAGCGGGATCCTAAGTTCAGACTAATCCGTGATCTTTATAAGGCTAGATCTAATTAGTAGGAACCTGATTACCTTATTAAACTTAATTCCGAAGTCGTTCGATTCGTAGCTTATCGAAGATAATATGGAGGCGAGAGTAGATTCCTTAGAGGAGTCTTATATTACTCTAATTAAGAGTAGAGCTAGTTCGCTTAACGTTTTAATTAGATCTAGTATATCGGTTTCGGATCTAGTAAGTAACTCTCGCTTAAGATCCTTACTAAGTATAATATATTATAATACTAGGATTTAGGTATTATATCCTATAATTAGCCTATTAATATTAGTTTCAATAGCTACTTCCCTCTTCCTATTCCTAGCTATAAGCCTAAGACTCTGTATTCTAAGCCTTGAATCATAATCGTATAGCCTTATATAGGGCTTCGCAGGCTAAATCTTATAGAGTATAAGACTATTCACTCGGGAGCTCTTAGATCTAGTATTTATTTCGTACTACAGATATCGTAATTAGTACTATTAATAGATCTCGTGGTTTCTAATACTATTCGGGCGTCTAGTATTACCTACTCACTAGTAGGGTGCTAGAATATCGTGAAAGAATAAGCTCTTCGTTAAGGCTCCTAGATCTTAAAAGGCAATTAGTTCTTAGCGTTATAGAAATATTAAACCCGGAATAATCATTTAGCTCCCCTATATAGCTCACCAGAAAGTTACAAGTATAAAGAGGAGATAATTATTATATTATATACTCTAGGAGCGGAGAACTCTATCTAAGGTCTAGTGCGTGGTCGGCTGGCCTTCCGGATATGGAAGGAGGTCTTAACCCGCACCACGTAACTCTCACCAGCTTTCCTGCAAAATTCTTGTGAAGCTCATGATGTGGTCGTTGCAGATGTTGCTGCTGCTGTAGAACCTTTGGAACCTGAAATTTGATTCGGACAGGAGTTCCCCCTGTTAGTCTTTCAAGTGAGGACTCCGAACTCCGAATGCTGACAGAACTCCTCTGTCCGCGAGTGCGTGTTTATTTATTTCAAATTCTCGCCTTCTAGACAGAAACATATAGCAATTCGTTGGACAGTCATTTTGTCAATACCTAACCAAATTCCGTAAGCCCAGAAATGAAATGCCCTGCTGTAGCAGCGAAGGCTAGTATTCGGACTTTACCTCACCTCCAGTCCAATGTCTTCTCATTGGTTATAAAGGAGGCAGATAAAATTGTCCGCTCCGATTGACTAACACACTGCTCGTTCCGGCTTAGCGAAATGGCATCTAACCGCATTTTCTCGCCATCGAGATCTTAATACCGGGATGTTAATTCTCAAAAGGAATCTCCGCAAAGACCCCGTAACCCTGATCCTCCCTAGTAAATGAGTGACTTTCCGCACCTCGTTTACCACGGTTGTCTCAGGACCGATCTGGGCCAGCAAGAGCTTCCTCTCAGCAATTCCATAGTAACAGTAACAGGCCAGGCACAGCTAGGCATCATCACCTAGCTGGGCAAGCTTGTCGTGCGCAATCAGGAGATCTCACCTCACGATGTTTGCGACAGCCCAGAAGCTGTGATGCGCAGAGAACGCCTCTCCGGATTCCTGCCATGGATTCCTGATGTCAGAATTCCTTGGCCTGCAAGTACCTGGCATTGATCCCTTGGCCTTTTACGCCTCAACCTTCTTATGTAATCTACCGACACTTCGGATAGCACTGAAACCTTGAGAAAAAGAAATTCGTATGACTTCGACGTTCCGTAACTGAATTGCGACAAGACAATAATACCTGTTCCGTTCGGCAAGACAGATGAAGGCTTCGAGCCTCGGTACTACACTTATGGGTAAGCTGTAAAACGTGCTCCGTCGCTAAGGCTTCCCCATGTCTCCATACATTTCTCTTGACCCGGGATGCATCTCGAGTCGTAAGACTCGCAACTGCCAGCTCCTATTCCCCTGCTCATTATTTGAATGGCTAACCGAGTTATGGAAAGATCTTCACTTCACATTGCTCAAGCACAGCCCTGCTGATGTTCTAAGGTTTTCGGCTTGGGATTTGCTGACTATTGTTCTGCCGCATTCTCCTCTGAGTGTGGAGAAGAGTGTCTTCCTATTGGTTTATAAGAGATACTAGTACCCCTCATAGCTTTTAATCCCTCCGCAATGTAATTATTAGTACCTTACCCTAGTGGTATTGAGCTCACCCCAGACTGTGCATAAACAAACTACGGACGCGTATCCCATCATCCGGAAAAACAGCAGTTGCTATATATGCCCTCTGGCCCGTACTTTGTATAGCTTCGATTTATCTCCAACCCAGTACATCGACATAGCAGGACTCTAACAGTACAACTTGATCAAAGCACACCTGGCATCCACAATGGCAACCACCGTAACCGCCGACCCTAATCTCAACAAGGAGTACAATAGTAATGGCTCCGCTACCCACGACCACGCTGGAACCAACGGCACCAACGGCTCCGTAGCTGCTCGTCGATACGACTATGGCGGGAACCCTCTCGCTCACATGAATACTGGCGAATCTGCTCGTTTTCCAGCCTTCGGTGGAGAGTTCCAACCCGGTCTCTACAAGCCAACTACAGGCCGCAAGTTCGCCAACCCAGCTCCTTTAGGATTGTGTGCTTTCGCCTTAACTACGTTCGTCCTCTCTTTGATCAATATTGGCGTTCGCGGTGTTGCTGAGCCCAACATCGTCGTTGCGCTTGCTTTCGGATATGGTGGACTTGTGCAATTGCTCGCTGGAATGTGGTATGTATTTGTATTCAGTTAACTAGAAGTAGCCCAAACGTAGGAATCTAACATCATAATCAGGGAAATGGCTGTAGGAAACACTTTCGGTGCTACCGCTCTCTCTTCCTATGGCGGTTTCTGGCTTTCGTTCGCTATCGTTCTCACTCCCGGCGGATTTAACATCGTTACAAGTTACGGCAAGGAAGACCCAAATGCATTCAACAACGCCTTCGGCTTCTACCTCGTTGGCTGGTTCATTTTCACCACCGTCTTATTGATATGCACGCTCAAATCCACTGTCGCTTTCTTCATGCTCTTCTTTACTCTCGACTTGGCTTTCCTTTGTCTCTTCCTCGGATATTTGAATGCCGATGCAGAAGGCCACCATCAAATGCAGTTAATTCATGCTGGTGGATACTTTGGTATCTTTGCGGCTTTCTTGGCTTGGTATAATGCTTTAGCTGGTATTGCAGACGACAGGTGTGTTTTTCCCCTGCCTCGAATTCCCTCTTCTGAGCAAAACGATGGCTGACTTGATACCTTTACAGTAACTCCTTCTTCGTTATCCCGGTTGCACATTTCCCATGGTCTGCGAAGGGACGTGAGCGCAGAGGTATTACCGAGAAGACTGATCGCGAGACCGTTTAAACTAGCAAAGGTAATTGTGTCGCGGACACATTAGATCTACTCGAGGAAAAAGTGTGGAATTTGATACTATATATACCAGGCTGGCTGCACATTTCATGATGGTTGATTTGCTTGCATGAAAGGTGGATTGGGTCGATTGATACCACCGACCGGGAACAGGTTGCCTTGCTGCCAAATCATAGGGCTGGACATTTAATGGGTGTAGGAAGATTTGATATTAATCTAATGAATGAATCCATGTGATATACTGATCGCCTTTTTTCGCTGAACTTGAATTAATATGGATCCATCATCATACTGGTCAAGAATGTACTTGCAACGTCTTCAAGGCGTTGCTATTTCTCTGTTGGTGTCTTCGTCTCTTGACCGGCGTGCCACTCCAGATTTATTCTGCTCCGAAGGAACAATACTTCCGATGAGCTGATCCTGACAGTTTTTATACCGTTACCCCCAGACCTCGGACTTGGGCCCTTATCATCCTCTCCGCATCATCTAAGTCGGTCTTTACAAATTCAACACCAGCATACAATACCATGGCACATACATGCCCCAGAAATCTACCTCAGCATCAACCTCACCAGAAATTCTCTGTTATACCTATGTGATTTTCGCTCTGCAAACTCAAGTAGCCTTTACATCTTCGCGATTCGCTCCCACACATACCCGTTTATGTCACGAAGCCAAGAAGTTCCACAGACGTCATGCGCAGCTTACCTCCGCAATGAGGATACGACTAACTATGCGAACTAATGTTGCATAAGCTTTAGGTAAGGCCTTGGGGTGCAGGTAAGCCAAGCTACTGGTTGGTGCAGAGTTCCAAATCCTTAGCTTCTTACAAGACAGGAGGTGGTTAGTGGGTAAGTTGGCGCCGGGTAGGGGATCTTCGTGATTTGTGATCACGTATCGCTTGTGGGAGGATGGTTATTGACAATTGATAGTGTGATAAATTCTGAGGGATTTGGCGAGGCTCGAGGGGAGGTTGGGCTCGGGGATGGTGAGCCGTGCGAAAGAATGGTGGAAAAAGATGGGTGCGATGAATGTGAGGAATTTGGAGGAGTTGCGAGTTGGTGGCTTGCAAAGCGGTGAGATGGACTATTATCTGATTTGTTGAAGATCTGGTTATATGACCTTCTTTCCCTGCGATTTAGACCATTGAATGGACGTTATCTACTTCTTCTTCCATATTTCCATCTTCCGTTTACGCGCGCAGCTGGATACTTGAACGAAGAGCATATCTCGGCTTCTTCTTGCTTGCTAGATTGGAATGTAACCCTATTTCATCTGTTTCCTTGCAAACCTCCTGTTTGTGCGAGAGTAAACTCCACCTTCCTACAACCATTTATTATATCGTCACGTTAGCATACCATTATCAATTCTTTCGTCATTTAGATCTCCCTATAAGGCATTTTCCTGATCTACCTAGCCCTTTTCTCTTTATCTGCCCTCCCACTGACTTCTCAATGAGTCAATTTCTGGGTATGAGACACTCTCATCTTCATCATTTGATAATCAATCAATCCGCTTCTTCACTTCTTGCGAATCATCGAATATTGTCTAAGCTAACTTCAATATCTTATGCGATGCCATTCTCTGAAATTTTACACAGCTCTAGTACCAGGGGTGTGAATCTTGCCTCTGCAGTCACTTGTGATTTTCTTTCTCACCATAAAGGGTGGCGAGATGAACTCTTGCTCATGAGTGTGAGAGGAGCTTATACTTGTACAATCAATAGGCTCAGAGCCTGCTATTGGAGGCTGTATCTTTCTCGCTTTTGAAATTGTTACGACACTTCCCCATGCCGAAAGTGCAGATCACGGTCTATATACTTCTCTGGTGGAACATGTGTAGCTCATTACCATTTGGTTATCTGCTGTCATTGTGACAGTAGATCTTGTACCGTTATAGAGTACATTTCTGCGAAGTGTCTATTCAAACAAGGCAGTCTCACTTGAAAGGTAGTATCCACCGCTCGATGCTCTCAAGAAATACTTCTCATCAGTCGTCTCCTCTCGCTCCGCTACTGTCTTCTGCCCATTATGTGTAAGGCTGCTAATTTCTCTTCAGAATAACGAAAAAACCACTGACGAGAAAATGGGCTTTATCCTCCTATATTTTCCGACTACGTGCGCTACACAATGAATTCACCGCTCTCTCGCTATAGATCTCTCAGATTAAAGGTAGTAATTCCGCTGACTTTGATCGCGAGAAACGCTCACCGGTCTCAGTTCTCGCTAGTGGAGATGGAGGTGCATATTTAAACTCCAATTTTATAGATAAAGACTATGTATGCTTGGTCAGAATGGGAGAGTTTGGTGGGAATGTGTGAGTGCGTGGTTCAAGGCTTTGAAGGAGGTTGGTATATGTAAGAGCTAACTCGATCTGACGTTGTCGAAGACTTCAGGTAATGTTGAGCCTGAGGAACTAAGATTCGTGTTGATAGATTTAGATATAATTTTATTGCCGTCGCTTGATATCCTGCTGTCAAGGTTTTCGCTCATGATCGAAAAACATGTTGGACTGCTCTCGCGCGGTCTTCACCATCATATGACTCGGATAAGCATAGTTAATCTGTTCACCGAGGTCGTAGAAGATCACTGAACAGACACTCTCTTTATAGCTTCATCTAGTACAAAACTTCAAAGGACGATTCACCACTTTTAGAAGCCTTGGATGAGGCACGTGACATTCTAGGCTGTCGAACTTTCGAGGGATTATATAAGAGCTGTAATTTTTAGGCGTAAGGAGAGCAGGTGAGCGTTGATAGAGTTAGGTGTTAGAAGAGGAGGCTACCCGTAACCACATTCCATAGAAAGCGATTTTCTCGATGGAACGAGGTAAATCTGAGATCTTGACAATGTGGAAAGTGAATAGGAACTGCCATCGAGCAAAGTTAGGCGATCATCGTGGAGCAGCATTTCATCCCAGGTCGAGTACTCAAATAATGGAACTGCAGTTGTAATGATCTAGTGATGATATTCGAATTCGTGGTGACGATTGGAGTTTGTGGAAACTGAGGCCGAGGAAAGTTGGAAGAGGAAGACTAGCTTTCAAGCGGATTTTCGAGGATTGAGGATTTGTGCCTTGGTAAAGTCGTCTAAAATTTTGAGTGGTGGGTCGTGTAATGTCATGATCCACCCTCTTTTGTCTCCTATTGTGTGCTGATGATTCGAGCTAAAGAGCTTGGTAGGTATCGTGGTTTGGTGTTTACATTCAAAGCCTCGCTTAGAGGATCCTTGGTTTCCCGACTCGACGAACCTTGGATCTTCCAAAAAATTGACGATACTAATACACAAAAGTCACAACAAATACGAGTTGTGTTAAATCTTCCAAATATCTCGTGGATTTCAATTATTGTTCGCGGAAGATCGTAAGCTATGTATGATCTCCATAACTTGAAGTGCGTACCTTATCCAGTTCCCCGGAGATTTCCATAATTCTTTTCGTTTCAGGTAATTGATGATGTCAACCATACTAGTATATTGGAGCTCCAGTCGAAAGGATCTATCAGACTAACACCAGATCAACCCCAGTCAAGAGTAGAACTCGGGAACTCAAATATTTACAATGCCCGCTCACTATTGTCATGCGTTACTAGTGGTGATTCAATATAGTCAATTTTGGGCCTCACACCTGTTCAGTTAGAAGTGCTGGTAGAAGTGAGGAAGAATTCCAAACTGTAATTCAACATCCTATCATAATATTTGACAACAAAAAGCTGGAAGACAACAGAATAAGGTGGAGTTTGCGTGATCCTATCCATGAACTTCGAGGTCTTTAAGTGTGTTGAGACCGTAGCAGTAAAACAAGATGATTGTCAGCAAGTGATGAGACAGCTCTGCGTTAAATGGTCGCTCTAAAGCCTAGAACCGCGCCTTCACCCATAGTCAGAAGGATCCTGTGATTCTGAAATTTACGCTACTGTCCTTGTAAAAGATTCAAAGACAATATTTATGTTCAAAGGTCAACACAAAAGTTTATCCTCGTAATAACCGCTTCGTCCCTCGGGATCGAGAACTTGTTCGGCACCTAAAGAGCTCACGTGTTCAATCTGAGTATAGCAAGCGCCTGAGTCGTGGATATGATTTGGGCACATTTCTTGCTACCTCTCAAAACACGACGTTTTCTTGGGATCCGGCCTGCCCTTACTTACTTGCTGCAAGGCGATGAGACATGGTATATCTATGTTGCTGGGCAATGAAACTTTCCCCAGACTTTTCTGTGGGTAGAAAACCTCAAGTCTAGGTCGTGAAAATTTTCAAGAGTCTACCAGGTCGAATGCCTCGACAGATATACTTTCATAACAAACTACGCGTTGCGGAGTCTACGCTCTGAGCTTCGATACATGGAAAGTCTCACTCTTGAGCTGGGGCAGCTACCGATATCGACCTGGCACAAATGTCGAAGTTGGTGGAGATCTATCACTTGACTTACAGCTTTCCCGGACGCAAGGCGATAGATCAATATTTTACCATGAGGGGGGTATAGAGTCGGACGGGTGAGCATACCTCGAGTTGAAGCTAAGTCGGGTATATTATTCTCACTTTATTGGGATCGTTCTTCTGAATGGAAACGACCCAATGTACGAGCGATTTACTGGTATGTTTCGATCGCGTTTCTATAATGAGCAGATATGTAATCCTGAATTTACTTAGTGATCCCAGGTGTTAAGATCGGACTGGGGATTGACTAGTTTGGAGTTCATCACTATACTCATCATATGATACAGATCCTTGAGAACAGACGCAAGTGACATCCGCTAATGTAGATCCAGCTTTTCTATTGAAAATTCTATCGATACTCTATCAGACTCACATGCAATTATTTCTATGACAAGAAGCCCAGATCTATCCCATCTAACCAACCCTATGCATCAAATCCAAATATAATCTCATAACGCGGCCACTTCCCCATCAACCTTCCTCTTCGCCTTTAGATGCTCAAAAACACTCATCATAATAATCGCACTGGGCACACTCCTCAGCAGCGTCGGCACAAACCCCGAATAAAAGCCTCTCAAGCCACTCTCCTTCCTCACATTCCTCACCACCTGTCTCAGACCCTCACGATCACTATTCCTCGTCCCCGTCACTCCCCCCGCAGCCGCGACAGTATCACTAGTTGCAACCTGATACCTCGTCTTCACTAACTCTAGGGGATGAATAAACGCCGCACTCGTGCCCGCCGCCACAGCAGCCGCAGTAGCAATCTGCACCTGCGCACTCCTCTCCGGCATCCCGCGTCTCACATTCCCGTACGTCGTCCACCAGAGAATGTTAAAAGGGATATAACTCGCAATCCCCATCACATAGCCTCTGTAGAAGCCGCGAAAGCCTTCTTTGGCAGCGATGTTGCGCAGTTGGTACAGCAATTTGCCTTCGGCTCCCGAGCGCGAGATCTGTAGACGCGCTTTTAGGACTTCCATCGGTGTGAAGAGCACGGAGCCGGCGAGCTCGGCGACGCAGCCGGAGAGCGCATCGTTGAGTGAACTGTCGCCTAGATGTGGGAGGAGCGCGATTTGCGTCGCTTCTCGGGTCGTGAGATAGAGTGCTGTTGCTGGTGTCACAGTCAGGATTGTGACGCCTATACCGCGATAGTAGGCGGTCAATGGCACGGATAACACTATAGAATTCCGTTAGTCATTCATTCATTCATTCATTCATTCATCGCAAGACAAATATTTCGTGAAAGATATTCCGGGTCATGTGAGTGGCTACGTACGTGGTCGTCGCGTTGAAGTCTGATATTGTACTGCGATCGTGTCGAGTGGGTAGCAAGTAATCTTGGAGATGATGGACCCTGTAGCACTGGCCCCTACATTTGCAAATATACTTGCGAAGTCCATTCCCAGGACTTGAAGGGAAGGGAGATGGATATTCTGAGTCCAATGGAGGCAAATGTAGACTTTCCCACGTGAGTGAAAATATCAGGCATGTTTGAAGGTCACGTGTAAGGGTTTCGGGCCGGGATCGGCCGATGTCTTGAGTCGTGTAGACGAGGTTTCGAGCTGGGGTCGCTAACGTTGTTGACTTTTGAGATTTCATTACTTGTTGGCGTGGAAGCTTGTGTGTCTGTGACGAAGGCATAGAAGGACGCCGGTCATACCGCATAGTTAGACTGAAGGTGAAACGGTATGACGGTTTCAAAATGTCGATCGCATTTTGCGCGACCTTGATATTCTCATGTCAACTGATGTACATCCTGCTCATTAAAAACCTCACAATTAACAGATCTTGCTTACTGCATGATTCAATATCTTGTAATCATATTCGTCAATCTGGACCGCAATCTAATGTTTTCCAAATTACCTGACAAAACAAAGCAAATGTCCTTCTCGACTCCACCGCAACCCCTCAACCACTTCAATCTAACTCAATCGCTCAAATCGGTTCATCCCTCGGCTCAATCATAACTTCATTAACAGCCACATGTTCGGGCTGCCTCAACGCATAAATAATCGCCTCAGCGACATCCTCCGCATCAAGCACCTTCGCACCACTGGGCTCGCCATATTTCTTCAATGCCTCCTGATCACTACTCAAGCCCAAAAGATCCGTCGCCACGTTCCCCGGCTGGATGCTCGTCACCCTCAACCCACTTCCTGCAGTCTCAACACGTAATGCTTGGAGTGTTGCTTCCACGAAGAATTTACTCGCTGAGTAGACACCGAGTCCGGGGAACACTTTGCGACCTGCGTCGGAGGAAATGGCTACGATGTGCCCCTTACCCCGCGAAAGCATGGATGGGACAGAGGAGGAGAGAACGTTGAGAAGGCCTTTGCAATTTACGTCGACTGTCTTCTCCCAGTCTGAGACGTTCACGTTGGCCATCATGGTGAAATACATGACGCCCGCACAGCTCACCAGAATATCAACAGGTGCGAACTTTTCCTCTGCAGTGCGGACCAAAGACTCGACTTCTTCTCTCTTTGTGACATCTGTTTTGTGCACGAGGACTTTCCCTCCGTAGGGAGAAATCTTGGATTTTAAGGCTTCGAGAGCGTCTGTTCGTCGAGCAGCGAGTACGACATGAGCACCCTCGCGGGCGAGTGCTGTTGCTGTAGCGGCGCCGATTCCTGATGATGCGCCTGTGATAACGGCTACGAGACCGGTAAAAGCGCCTTTCTTGACGAGTTTGGCTCCAAAGCCATTTGCTTGGTTCATGCGGGTTGGTGGACGCGGGAGCCAGCCTCGGGCATACCAGTGGCGAGCATATGTTTCAACGAGCTTGACATCGATACTTGGCCGTGGTAAGCTGGCGAGTGCGGGCTTAGTAGCTTCGTCATTCAAGATTGTGATGTCTCGAAGGAATTCGACGCTAGGCATTCCACCTCGTAGGATATCAGCTGTGAATGCACCGGCTCCGCGTTTGAGGGAGCCACGCTTCTCGGCCCAGAGAGAGACCCAGGATTTCCACTCGAGAGGCTTGGTGGGAAAACCAAGTTTGCTAAGATCATCAAAGAGGGACTGAGTATTGACAGGGTTCGCGTCACCCAAATGGAAGATGCGGTTTGAGGATGTGGTATCATCGGCGAGTGTGGTGATTGCTTTGCTGACGTAGTCGACTGGTGTCATTTCTGCTCGCCAGCCAGAAATGTTTGGCGAGTAGCCGAGATGCAAGGACTCGACTAGTAAGGCGTTGAAGAGATCGTAGGTGTTAGTTGAACCTGAAGTGCTGTGACCACTGATTGTGCCTGCGCGTAAGATTCTCACGGGCATACCACGAGCACCGGCTGCGTAGACCAGTTGTTCAGCAACCCACTTTGTCTGGCCGTACCCGTCAACCAGCTTATTAGGTACATCCTCGATTTCTATCATGGCAGTTTCGGGCCAAGCTTCAGTCGATGGCGGTAGGACGCCGTTGGTCGAGACGTATTGAAGTGTAGCGCCACTTTCACTTGCCAAGCGCAAGATCTCTCTCGTACCGCCAACATTGGCATCTCGCAAAGCAGCATATGGATACACCAAATTGACGGTAGCTCCAGCATGGACAATAACCTTGACACCAGACACAAGCTCTTTATAGTGATCCGGCGCTAGGCCAAGTTTCTTATGTGATAAGTTGCCGGGAATAACATCAATGCGATCGAGGATAGAGTCTTGCCACAGTCCAAGATCGAGCAGATTCTTGCGGATTCTAGCAACACCTGCAGGAGCATCTTCATCTTCAGGGCTGTTAAATCGCACGAGGCAGACTATCCGAGCAGACGTTGATTCGAGGAGGTCGCAAAGGAGGAAAGCTCCAAGGAAACCAGTAGCACCAGTCAGGAGAACAGTATCGTCGTCCTTGAGCGATTTGAGGGTTTGAATTGAGGTGCCGGAAGATTTGATATCCTCGTCAAGAATCGCATCTGCTTTCAAAACAGCTGGTAAATTATCCTGGACTGCTGCGGTGTGCCCCTCTCGGATACCTCGTACTACTCCCAAATGACCTTCCAGGGTGGGATCCATAACAAGTCTTGACACTGGAACAGTAATGCCGAAAGTCCTTGACATCCGAGTGGCGAGGTCAGCGAGTGTAAGTGAGTGGCCTCCGAGATCGAAAAAAGTGTGCTCTTTTGTTACGGAGCTGAATGGGACACTGAGCGAAGTTGCCCAAATCTCTGCTACAGCTTCGATGCTGATGCTACTCTCACGCTCGGTCTTGGTGTGGTTGAACATGGTGGAGATTTTGAGACCTGGTGGTGGTAGGCGTTTGAGATCTGCTTTGCCTGACACTCTATTTGTTGGTAGTTCATCGAGTTCGACCCACTGCATAACTGGGTTAGCCTGCAGCCAATTTGGAACAGAGTGTTGGCAAGAAGCTCTAGACATGGAAACACCATCTGGACATCATGCAGCCATGTGAAAATAAATTAAATACTTACCAATGCTGGAATCATGTATTGCGCAAGAGATCCCGATAGAGCTCTACGAGCTGCAAGACTGTAACCAGCTTCGTCAATAATGGGGACTGGTCGATTTCCTATTTACAAGATTGTAAGTAATGTTCAGATGTGTCAGACTTGAAGTTTCTGGCTTCCATGACCCATCGTCACGACTCATCAAGCGGAAACGTAAATAACGCAACATAAGCTTACCGGGGTCCTCTTTGTCATGAACAATGTAGGCAATCAGTTGTCTATCGAGCCCCTCACCATGAGCAATAACAGCGCACTGCTTCACAGCCAATAGCTCAATAATTGCATTCTCAACCTTTCCAGGCACGACCGAGTATCCACGAATCTTCATCATAGCCCCCACACGGCCCGTGATCTCCAGGATTCCAGAAGGCAGCATGCGAGCCAGATCACCGGTCCTATACATTCGCGATCCTGGAGTCTGATCGAATGGATTCGGAATGAAGGCTTCGGCTGTGGTTTCTGCAAGGTTGAGATATCCTCGGGCAAGTAAATTTCCGCCTACGAAAAGTTCTCCTGCGACTCCCGGATCGACCTTCTTTCCCTCAAGATCCAGGATGTAGGTATGCTCAGGATTGATAGGTGGCCCAACTGGACAAAATGCCGCCTCAGTCTCAATCACTTCGCGGATATCTCCACACGCAATCTCATGAGTCTCGCTAGCGCTGTAACAATTGAGCAAACGGGTATTGGGAAGAGCCTTCATCGCTCGACGAGCAAGATCAGTCGTTACAACTTCGCCATTGAACCACAAGGTACGGAGCGCCGGGAGATCGTTTGCGATATCTGAATGTCTTGATAGACAAGCTGCTAAAAGTGTGGGCGTCATCAGAGTTTCGGTAACTTGACGTTTTGCAAGAAGTTCGACTAAGGCTACAGGGTCGTAGCTGGCTTCGTCGGGGACGCACACTACTGTTGCACCTCTGAGAAGAGGTCGGAGCATTTCCCAGATGAAGAAGACGTTACACGCCACACGATCTCCGGGCGATAAGTCGCTAAGTCGGAATCTGAGATCGTAAGAAAGGACTGGTGCCATGTGTGGATTGGCGATCCCTTTCGGCCTGTTGAGTTGAGGTAAGTATTATATCGTTTTGATTTGAGCATGTCTAAACATACTTCCCAGTCGTTCCAGACGAATATGACACGAAAGCAAGGCGTTCCAAATCATCATCAGCTGGTACGAGAGATTGCTTTCGATGTTCTGAAGGTGTGTATGTGCCTTTCTCAAGCTCATCGATGATCATCAAAGGAACATCTGCATCGATTTGACCGGCCTGTGTCGAATTTGTTATGACAACAACCGGCTTGGCATCATTGATGACATCTGCCAGAAGACTAGGTGGATAAGCGAGCTCTATTTTCGGTCAGCATCTCCGAAATCCAGTGACTGGAGAGCACGCGACACTCGCATATCATGGCTTTTTCAAACCTTAAAACACGACCCTGTTGAAGAGCCCATGTCAATTCTTCCGAAATAAGAGATCCTCTTACCTAAAACCAGAAAAGCACCACCAGCGCGAAGTGCAGCAAGACAGGAAATTACATAATTCGCACTTCGTCCCAAAAGGACCCCAACGAGCCTATCCCGCCCAACGCCATGATCACCAAGTCGATTAGCCAAGTTCGAGACTTCGAGATCCAGCTCGCTGTAAGTCAGACTCGTGGTCTCGTCCTCGAGAGCAACAGCGTCGGGAGTCGTTCTTATCTGTTGGGTGATCAGGGCAGATAGGTCTTTGGTAATATTGAGGACTGGTGCTTGTTTTGATTTTTGAGATTTGAGAGGACCTTCACGGCCATTGGACTTTGAGGATGAGTCGTGGTTTGAGGCATCTTCATTTGTACCATTGATTCCGAGTGGCATGGATGAACTTTTGCTATCAACGTTGCCGATGAGGCCATTTGAGCCGTTCTCGGCCTCGGAAGGAGGCATTTCGAAGTAGGAAATATGAAGTTGATATTTACTATAGAAAGGTCAAAAGTGGATACCGAAAATGTTTTCATGGGTCACTCACATTCGTATATAGGAATTGGATTCACCAGTCAGGACTACAATTAGTTTTCCCTAACGATTGATCAAAAGGAAGTGTCAAGTCCTAAATTCCGGATCCTGTTTTGTATTAATTTTCGTCAGCTTCAACCTTGTGACGTGGCGTGGCGGTGACATACAATGTGCAGTTAGTTCTGCGGAGCCCTAGGCCAAGAAAAGATGGAAACTGTAACTTTTCAGGTTTAGGTTGTTTGGTGGGGAACTGGAGCAGATCAGGTTAGCTTTATTTGCATGTGATGGATGTAGTGGAAGTTCCAAACTTCCCTTGGATTCAAATAAAACACGCCTGAGTTACATAACTCCTACCTCTACATATGTAACTTATATGGATGTATCCGCGTAATCATCGCCTTCATCGCGGGGCTCAAATTGGGAACTCAGCATCCTCCTTTGTGATTAGTCACGTGACATGCGCCTCACATATTGACGTTCTTCCTCCCGTGAAAAGGGGGCTCATTCAACTCTGAGACCTTTTAAGCCATGCGCCCTCGGATTTTTCAAAACTTTATCTCTCAACCATCACAATTCACTTTCCAACTCACTTACAGCAGTAACAGCCTCAACCTCAATTAGCCACTCCTTCGCCAAACTCGCGACACCCACAACCATTGCAAGTGGTTTGTCTAACAGAGACATCAGTATAGCAAAATTACAAGGTTTAAAGATTGGGATCTGGACTAAGGAAATACGATTGCTTCGAATCGCAGACAACTCGAATATCAGAATATCAAGCGAAGTAATATCTCTAACCGATGTATTCCCTCCTTCCCATCCCTTAAAAACCACACATATTCCCCCCTAACCTCCTCAAGATATCTCTCAACATCCACAGGACCACAATAAAGTACGTCAGTTTCAAAATATCTCTCACGCCTGCACCGGCAGCTTCTAGCGCACTTTCTAGATTGATAAATGCTTTTCTGGCTCAGAACTGGAAAGTTGAGGCTGATGAGCCGTCTTGGAAGGTGCCAACTTGACCGGCTGTGTAGATGAGATGTGGAAGGGTTGGGGTGCTGAGTCCATTATTGAGGAATGATGTGGGTATCTTGGATGTGAGATGGATGAATTCTGAGTGGTAGATATATCTTTTTCTTGGATTTGAAATATCAGTTCAATGTATTTTTTATTTTCCAGTAGCCTGTGTTTTTGACACGGAGTTCAAGAGAGTGCGATGTCTATCCCGAACGCCGCAAGAAGAGTAATATCACGCAAGCGTGGCAAGTGAAGCCCACGGCAATGTAAATAAATAGAACAAACAAAAGATAGTAACATCGTATATTTGTCAATTGTAAAACCAGCATTCAAGTCGACATGTTCTGAAAAAAGAAATTTCCCCGGTTTACGAGGAGAATAGAGTACGACAACAAGCTGGGTAAATTCGTGGCATCAATAACAACGGCTGTTTCATATGGCAGAATGGGCACTTTTTATCCCCAAAGATCAGAATCAGTAGTATTTATGTTATGTCGGACCTCACATGCGAAGGAACTCTCTTAAGGATTGCACGTAACACGAAGTCAATGTCGCTAAGAGAACTTGCGACATTGCACTACCTAGCGAACTGGGATGAAAGGCGAGATTTTGGAGTGTTTCAAACTTGATTAGATTATCATTGACTAAGTTAAGTATCTATATATCCATTTCCATTCCCCTATGCAAATCCTGCACATCTAACCGCACTATCGCTACCCAATTTTGCGGCATTGAAAAACAGCAAGACCACTTGTGTTTGGCCGACCCAATATGACGCCTTATAAACCCAGATGCTATGACGCTCAAAAAATGAAGGTGATTTTAAGGTTAAGTCATGTATGTCGTATAAATTGGCTCAGGAACGGATGGGTATGGAGTAGGAGTAGGTGTAGTGGCTGGGTTGGTCATCGTCTTGAAAGTTGTTGGGATCTCGGCGGGATAGGTCTCGGCGGGATAGGTCTCGGCGGGATAGGTCTCGGCGGGATAGGTCTCGACGGGATAAGTCTCAACGGGATAGGTCTCGACCGGATAGGTAGTGTAAGTTGATGTCGTAACAGGTTGGGTTTCGACGGGATAAGTCTCGACCGGATAGGTAGTGTAAGTTGATGTCGTAACAGGTTGGGTTTCAGCGGGATAAGTCTCGACGGGATAGGTAGTGTAAGTTGATGTCGTGACAGGGTGGGTTTCGACGGGATAAGTCTCAACCGGATAAGTAGGGTAGGTTTCGACGGGCATGGTAGAGGTGGATGGGACGTAGCTCGAGCTCGATACATTGCTCGTAGGAGTGTGGCTAGGCACATAGGTCGATGGGGCATAGGTAGTATAGGTGACATTTGAGCTAGTCGAGGGAGTGTGGCTAGGCACATGGGTCGATGGGACATAGGTAGACGGGACATAGGTAGTATATGTGACATTTGAGCTAGTCGAAGGAGTGTAAGTTGGCTGGACCTTGGTGGTGGAAAGAGTCTTTGTTGTGGGGCACGGGATGGCAGAGGTGATAGTGCTGTAAACAGTTGTGGTCGAAGTTCCGGTCCAGTAACTCGTCGTTCCTGATGTGACGTATGTGGAGGTCACCGGGCAGTCACTGACTGTTGTTTGGGTGATTACAGTCATTGTGGTCTCGTAAGTGGACGGAACATATGTGCCTGGCGGTGGTGCTGTGGGATAATGAGTAGGACCCACGGTGGTGTTCGACCAAGGATATGAAGTTGGGAAAGGGGGGTGATTTGGGTAAGTAGCAGGTGGTCCCGGGGGATGTGTCTCGACAGGAGGCCCTGGAGGGTAGGTAGCAGGCGGGCTGGGAGGATGTGTCTCTACAGGCGGT